>CATIWM010296580.1:0-28059 GCA_949671775.1 Mallotus repandus
CCCCCCCCCCCCCCCCCCCCCCCCCCCTCTAGGGCATTTTCAAGGATGAAGCAGGGGAAAAAAACAACGGAATGTGAAAAGGATGAGTAAAGTTAAATCAACAAATAATTAAAAGAACACAACTTCATAATGCAACAACAATGAAGAACACCTATGGATTATAGAAAGTGCCACATGACACTAATAACATGAGTTGGCACAATTTTTGCACTTAATTTTTATAGTGTATTGAAAAGAAACCTTATTAGTTAGCCGCCGCTTCATTGCATCGTGGGCGTTCTTGTGGAAAAAAGCTAGAGGGGATGGTCGGAGAGTTGGGGATTGAAGGGCTTGCAGGGTGTTAGTTGTGGCGACTGTGGTGGTGACAGTGGTAGCGGAGGAGATATGGAACGAACTAATGGCGATAACAATGATGAGTTGGAAAAAGAATAAAAGAATGGGAAAATATTACGTTGAAGGGGAAGAGGAAAAGAAAAAGACTTTGTAGCTGTTGTGGGAATGTGGAGAGTTGTGTCTCTTTGGTTTAGAGGATGAAGCACGGGAAAAAAATAGCGGAATGTGAAAAGGATGAGTAAAGTTAAATCAACAAAGAATTAAAAGAACACAACATCATAATGCAACAACAATGAAGAACATCTATGAATCATAGAAAGTGCCACATGACACTAATACCATGAGTTGGCACAATTTTTACACTTAATTTTTATATATTTATACAGATAGTGGTTGTTATCTCGAGACGAATCAAGGTGTTTTCAGTTGTCGCACTTTTAATCAACCTGTCTCCTTTTCTTTTATTTTATGAGGAAAAGAAATTAAGTATTTTCATGCTGCTTGTTATCATAATTTGAAATGAAATTTTTATACAGTGATTAATGTATAATTAAAACATTAATGGCCATTGATCATTGAGATGACAATTTTTTATTTTTATTAATAATCACTCAAAAGTGTTTTGATGGTCTCATCTTTTAAAGTTTTGATTTTTTTTAATAAATCATCATCTTTATAAGGAATTAGAGTCTTTTAATAATTATTTAATGTTATTTCATATATTAGAGAAATCGACCGAATGCGGCTCTTGCAAACTGATCCAATTCGGCCATTGTTGTCGGTAACCAGAGTCTTAAAATTTTCTTCTTCCAACTTGGTAGTTTAGCACATTAACGTAAACCCAATGAAAATGAAAGGGCAAAGAGAAAAAAAGAAGGGAACTTGGGACATCCGCAAAATTTAGGACTCTTCCATTTTACTCAATGTATCATCACTATACCATCATTGAACACGAGACAGTTCCTTTGGAAAAGAACAAAAAAGAAAAGTGAATAAAAAAATTGTAAAAACACAAAAGCATTTGGGACTTCGTATACCTTCCCACATAAGGGATAAAAAAAAAAAAAAAAAAAGAGAAAAAATTTAGAAGAAGTTGAAGCTGCTGAATCTTAAGCTTCCATAACTCGCACTGCAGGCATACGCATTGAGGAGCTCATTTTGAGCAGACCAGAAATCAGCTTTAAGACCACCTCTCCTAATGGCTTTAAGTATTTTGTTCTTGTGTGCATATCCTGTTACCACCACCTTCTGGCTATTTGCATCTACTTCTACTTTCTCTATTCCTGTACATATACACATGCATTTGTATAGTTAGTGCTCTGTTGGAGAAAAATTAATGTAAAGAGATAGGTAGAGCAAGATCATCAATTGACCTCTCAATTTTGACAGAGATTTCCTGAGTCTTTTCTCATGCATGCCTACCATCTCCACCTTGAATTCAACACTCTGCAAAATGATTATAAATTGCTGTTACTTTTTAGAACCAATTACTAATCAACTCAGTCAAGTGCAGGGCAATTGCAACACCAATACAAGGTAGGTGATTGAATCAATATAGGAATTGACATTTTGGGCAAAACAAACGTGAAGAATGATGAACTGATGAGTGATTTCAAAAGTAAAAAAATTTTGGTGGGATAGCTGCTGCTTCCTGTTGGGCTGAAGATACTAACTGATTGGAATTGCCATATAATTATAAGACAGTGAACTATTAGCATATTATTAGAAGATGGTATATCCAACCAGCTCTTCCCAAAGTAACTGATATGTATAGTGACAGATAAAAACAAACAAAAAAACTCCAAAAACAAAAAATAAGATTAAAAAACAAATACCTCCATGAAGAAATGTGATGATTATAGAATGATGAAGAGGATGGAGCAGTAAAGTGAAAGAAACAAAGGACAATGATTGATTAAACAGAAGCTACAAAATGGAACATGCATATAGGGAATGTCAGGCTCATATGTATATATATATCTAACAGAGGGGGGACAACAAAAAAGGTGGACGGAATAAACAGGAAAGTAGTTAAGTTTGTGGATCTTGTCCTTGGCTAGTCTATTCAAATGCTGCTAGAAGTGGGCGAGATCATCTGCTTTTTCTTTGCTTTTTCAAGGGGAGACAAAGACGATTAATTAATCAAGTATAGAATCAGTTTCAACAAGAAAACCGTTAATATGTGTATCGAGAGATGGGAAGGGAACGAGCTCAAGCTTCAAGACTTGGAGACAGATAGAGTTCCCTCTGTACGAAGCAATGTCACTCTGAAGCATTTCAAATGATTGGGTTTGACGGGTCCAACCTCTACTTTAGTTTTCTTTTTTGTTTTTCTTCCATCAAAAAAAAAAGATGCATGTCTTGGTTAGGATTCGCCTAAAGAAACATAGAAATACTTATTATGCTACATATATACACATATATTCTTTTCTTCATATATAAATATACGATACAATGATCATTTTTGTGCCCCATATTATTCATATTTCAATTTCTGTCTATGAAATTCGAAAAAAAATCAAGAAAAGGAGAGAAACATACTCCACAAGAAATAAATCCATACACTAAATTTAGTATTTTTTTTCAAAGATTTTTCATGCTAATAATACATCAATTACTTTTCTTTATATAGTGTTTGAATTTTACCTTTATTAATTTATTTTTAAAAAAGGATTGCCCCTACATACATATATATATATCTCGAGTTTGCTTGGGCAAATTAAAGCTGCATTCTCTTTTTCTCTTTTTTTGCATTGATCATCATATACGGCGTGAAACTACTGTACACAAGATATACTCTTAAGTTGGACCAAATAACTTTTGATCAATTGGGCATGATTCCAGACATGCTTTACTATATATTTTGATCGGAAAAAAAAAAATTCAAGAATCAATAAATAAAATGCATGTTATGTTAAGAAAAAATATGATCAGCAGTCAGCAGATGATCCACTGCTTGTGTCCCACCAACACCACCACCTCCAGCAGCAGATAAAAAGCAAATTACTCAAGGGGACAGGCGACAAATGAATGGATCAAGAGATGGAGCCCGCGAACATTCAACTGGGGATATGCTTGGGATCAAGGCGAAGAATGGAAACTTTGGAATCTGGGAACGGAATCTCTTTGGAATTTAATTTACATGACATATATAGTATAGTACAGTAGTAGGCTACATTTATTTTCTCGAGAATCACATAATCGCACATCTCCCGATTTAAGTTTGGTCATAGCTTCCAAACCCAGGCCAGCTTCTTCTTCTACCTTTTTTGGGAATGAGGCTACAAGAGTAAGATGGTGACACATGACATAACTTGGCACTCTGAGTTTGTGGAAACAAGACAAAACTGTTACTACTAATCAAAGTATCTATAGAAAAGAAGAGCTGAAAAGATAATTTGTTATTCCTAGGGCAGGACTGAACTTCAACATGTCCAAAAGCACAAGCTCATCCAAGAAAAATTAAAGAAAAAAAAATGTGAAGGTCTATGCTCTTACCGGCTTAATTTTTATGGTATTCAAGCTTTTCTCACCTTTAAATGCAGATGACCAAACCCCAGCGCCCTTATCTGGTGGCCTGGGTGTTGGAGTGTGGGTTGAAGGTTGGCTGTTCAATCCCCCTTCCCCTAACCTCCTCACAAATTCTTTGGTAAAAAAAAAAATTTCACCAAATGTACAGTTTAGATATTTTGGGCTTTCTAGTTCTGAGCCCTGTGATTTTTGTAATGGATTTGAGCCTCAAATAAGTGGGTCTAGGCTTTGCAAAATCCCTCAACCCAAGGCACACCATATATGTATATATATATATGTGTGGACCAAGCCCAATAGGTGCCGGTCGAAGAGCTGTTTTAGTACTTGGTAGTGCAGTCACTGTTCTGTAGTGGAACTGTTGGAAAGTGGAAACAGAAGAAGCTGAAAACTGAAATTAAATTTGGCAGAGCTTAAGCAGTTGAGCTGCATGCTTCACACCTGCTGACGCTACACACACAGAGCCACAACACTCCAAACTCTCTAAAATTTCTCTCATTGCCCATCTGAAAATAAGTGCCGTGTATTGATCACAACAAAGCATTCATTCATCTCTGCAAACTGCAACGAAACGTTTTTTTTCCTTAAATTTCTCTCCAGTCTTGAAACGGTAATGCTGTGTGATTTTCTTTCTCATATTTGGGAGTGTTATAGATTATTTATTTTTTAATGCTATCAGTTTTCTTCTAGTTGCAGGATTCTCTGAATGATCCTTCCTTAATTTTGCTTTCTTTGGTTCTTATAAGTTAAGAGGCAAGAGCAATAACACTTGAAAAGACTTCTCCTTTTTATACCATTTAAAAGAAATTAAATAGAATTAAAGTAGGTAGGACTAGAGGAAAAATGACCAGCACCCAGAATTAAGATTAGGGATGCTATTTTTGAAATGGAAGTTGGCTTTTGTCTTGTGTTTAACATAAAATTTGTTGCTAGAAAGGAGCCAGCTGGCCGTTGCATGAAAGATAACTCTGCCCATTGAGTCCGCATTTAGCATAGACACACTTCCTAGGGTAACTGAGTTTAATACCTTATTTTTCATTCGTAAGTCTGTAGGCAATATTTTTCTCAAAAAAATCTGTAGGCATTATATTTGGAAAGTCTAAAAAAGCATGAATTCAACTCAATTCAATTCTATTAGTTAATTCTTATGTTTCGGAAGGCATAACAGGATTTTGCAAGAATTCCATTTAATTGAGTTGGAGTGCATTATACACGCCAAACAAGACCTCGTGATTTCATGAATTTCACCTTTTTTTTTTTTTTTTTTTGAGGATGCAAGTTCAAATATGATAACAATGCTACTCAAAGCATAGGAATTTGCTAAATACTGGAATGGAGTATTCTTGTAACTAGACAATATATGTATTTCCTTCTCCTTCCATATTTCCCTACAAGCTTTACATATCGCAATTAGCAAATTCAACTCCACTAAACCATGGATATAACTCACACATATCTGTGTATGTGTCTTGTGCAGCTGCTTTTCAACATCCTTACATGTTTTTCTTTAATTCTTGGGGAACCTAATCATCAGTCGTTGTACTGTATCCTTGCTTGTATTCTTTGTGGCCTAAAGTTTCTTTGGGACATAGTTCATGCACTCCCTCATGTAGACTAATCCAGAGAGATTTCTATCTGTAAAAGACTTGAAGCATGGGCATCAAGAAAAATTCTTGTTTGTATTCTTTGAAATTTCTAAAATTTCTTTTAATAAATAGTTCGGGCACTTTTCCATGTAGGCCTCCGCAGACAGATTTCTATTTGCCAAAGAGGCTTAGCTTGAAGCATGGATGCCAAAACGAATAATAACCCTTTTGGAGCGTCAGCTAAGGCATCATTCAATGACCAGCATTTTTTGGTTAACTTCATCATGAGCACTTACCTTGGCCCTGATGTCTTCTCTGATAATCCAAGATGCTCTGCATTTCAGAGACTAGCAGCAAGGTTGCCACCATACACTTCAAACAACCTAGGGACTTCATTTCTCAGTATTTCTCAATTGGAAAGCCTATATTATTGTGTCCTGAGAAATGCCCATCCCAGCCTGGTTTTGACACCCAATATGCTTTACATGTATTTAAAAGGCAGCCTACGTATGCCAATATCAGGGCCAACTGAGGACCATAGACAGTTCACAAGTTTTTTCCCTTTGAATCTACATGGCCATAAGAGATACTCAGAAAACCATGAAATTGTCAAGGGAATTGTGCTTATTGATGATCCTGCTACATCCTACATGAAAAAGGAGTACATAGAAAGGTTTAGATGCTTATCTGGTATTGATGATTTGAAAATTGATGTAAAGAAATGCCTCAGTTATCGAGATAAACACCAAAAGAGTGGAGAAGAAACCGAGCCAATGCGCACGACAAAAAGGGAGAAGCCACTTGCTGGAACCTTGTGTAATAGAAATGAAAGGTCAGCTGCCATGTTCCAAAAGACATACATAAGGCGGCAGCGCTGTGACCCAAAACCAATTTCTACATTTCCCAGTAATCTTTCAACGTCAAAACAACAGAATGAAGAAAGCGCTTCTGAAGGACTCCATAATATGGATGGACCAGTCAGGATGCCTGTAATAGCTCCTAAAATGCAAGATTGCGCATCAAAGAAGTCAATTGTTTTGACGGGCACTGCAAGAAAGGGAAGAACTGGACCGCAAGTTGGTGTTGTAGACATAGGCATAAGCAGGAGTGCCTACTTCTTTCAAGTTGCCCTTCCTGGTGTTCGGAGGAATTTCTGTTGGTCTTTTTGTCTTTCCTTTTCTATTTGATTAATCTATTATCATGCTTTTCTTCTTATTTTGATGTCCCTTGTTTCCATGATCAATTGAACGTGGAAAAGGCTACATTTTCTGGATTAAGAAGCAAACCGGTTTTCCATCATTGTGCTGTGTAAATGATGCAGCTGTAACAAGCACTAGTTTTCCTAAGAAAAATAATTTTGTTTCACTCAATTTTTTCATCAAGATTCTATTTGCTCGCCGACTGATGACCTTAAAAATTCTGTAACAGGTGAATTCAGCTGCGAGATTGAACCCAACGGGAAGGTTCACATCGAAGGTACATTGTCTGGTGGAGAGACTATAAAGAAACGTTCACGTGTTTTTCGGATGAAGTTTAGAAGACTATGCCCCGCTGGACCATTTACGCTTTCATTCAATCTTCCAGGACCTGTTGATCCAAGACTCTTTTCACCTAACTTCAGAAATGATGGCATTTTTGAAGCAGTTATCATTAAACAAAAGTGTCCTCAGCCCCAGGTATTAAGTAGCTAGGAAAATAATGGGTGTAAACAAAAATATGGTAGTTTTCTTGTGTTGTATCATTCACATCTGATCTTATATTACATAACAGCTTTTATTAATGACTCTTATGGTTTAAGGGGTAGAAGACTGATTTTGGTGTGTATGTAACTTGTATATGCAACTATGTATGAATCATAGCATTGAGCTTCCTTCCTTCCAATCTGTTCAATTTCTTTTCCGTCTGCTAGAACTGACCGTCTGTTTTCAGTTTCATCATTGGCATAAGGTTACAGATCATTCCAAAAGGCCATACATTAAATCACTGCAACTGTTTGTGAAATGATTCTTATGCTATAAACATTACTGCATGATCTCAATTTTTTCCCAGAATAACTTACTTTTTTTAAGAAAAAATTTAAGAAAGGTTATAGCTAAACAACAATTTATATGTGTCTCAAAAATGAGGAAAAAAAAAAAAGAAATTGCTCCAAAAGAGTTCATTTCAGCTAAATTATTTGCATTCTTCAACCCGAGTGGATTTAATAACTATGAGGTACGTATTCCTGAATAAAGAAAATATATGGAGAAAATTTTAAAAAAATCTCTTGCATTGAGAGAATTAAAAAAAAAATATTCTTGGCTTGTGAATAAAGTATAACGAAATACCTGTACCCAATAACTCAATATTAAATTTCTCCTTTATAATAATGGTAAGAGGACAGCACTATTATAACTTTAGAGGAAAATTGATAAATTAAAAGGGTAATGATATATATCACTACTTTCAACATTAACAGTATCATTATAGATAACAATAATTATTTTTTTACTTTTTAAAATTTTATTTTTTATTTTTAATTTAAAATTTAAGTTGCATATGAGTGAATTTATCGTGCAAGAATTTAACAAAAGTAATTTATAATTTTTTTAATAATCTAATAAAAAAAATTTGAATCGAGAGCAATTTGACTGTAGCGTAGCTTATTTCTATATATATATCTTTTTTTAAATTAAAAATATATATATTAAATTATAGTACATTGAAAATTTTATTAAATTAAAAATGCTTTATATAATAATAAAAAAAAAAATTATTGTTGTATCTTTCATTTCAGCTAATGAATTATGAAGCTGCAACCAAACCAGACCAGTTTTGGCCAAAAAAAAAAAAACCTAACCGGACCAGACCAAACACATCTGCAACTCAAATCCTCACTTAGCGCCTAAACAGAAACTGGCCAGATAAAATTGTGTCCTTGGGAAGATTAATACACAACAAAATATAAATAAATATTCACAGCGTCACAGAAGAGAAATTGACCGGCGGCCTTTGCTGTGCTGCGCTGTGGTTTTCTTCTTTCCCTAATCCCGGTTCGCGCATTTTTCTCTCCGTTATTTGTTCTGTTCTTACGCCCGCAGCTCACCTTATATAATTGCTAAAAATCTTAACTTTATGATGAATTGATCATGCATTTAGGATGATAAATGCCACTGGGAATAGTATTTTTAGGGTTTTTGTGAGACTCTGGACTCACAAGAATGTATACAAATCATCCTTGAGGTTGCTTGCTGCTGGTTCATATTTTATTAGTATCCGTTCCCTTTTAAAATTTTTCTGTGTGAGAGGTGTTTCCGATGATGTGCTGATCTTACATTTTACAAGAATTCCTAATTCTTTGATTTCTATTTTCCATAAACAGGTCTTCGAGAACAGATACTACACTTTGTACTTTGTCCAAAGGCTAGCCAAGGTAGGTGGATTTTGATATAATGCTGTAGGCATATGATGTTGTTGTTGTTTTGTTCCCTCGAAGTTGGACTTAGTATGTACCTTTCCATGTTTCTCACAATGGTGAGAGACCATAATCAATAGCTGAAACTATAAAAGAATAAAACGGACTTAGAAGAGATAATCAGACCACCAGTGGTCTTGTCATTTATCTATCCAAATCTTTATGTTTGTTTACTACTTTAATAATATTACCTAAAGATAATGTGAAATTTATATTTCCTTTTTCCATTGTTATTGTTTGGATTACCATGGAAGTCTGCATTGGTTTATCTCGTTACTTTGATTCATGGGATTTGCTGAACTGTTGTGATTTGATAGTCCCTGCATTAATTATATCTACCTCAGACATGCACTAGGGACATATACTGGATATGCCACAGATGTATCTAAACACAATTGATGACTTTCTTTAATTATGTGATTTTCCAAATGTTCTGCAAATAGAACACGCATCAAGAGGTTTGGGAACGGTTATATTCTTCTATCATGTATTGTGATTCTAAACTGAAGAGTACAGAAATCTCAGGTTTTACTTGGAAATGAACATAGTGTCCATCTAAATATCCTAAAAGCAGTTAAAGTTCTCATTAAAACTTTGAATAAATGGTATGCTTAACTTTACAAAACATGTTGGCTGCTTTTGCTGTCCTGTGACCTATTACTCACTGGAGCTAGGCTTTTCTGTAGAGATGCAATTTCCTGTTGGAAATCTGTGGTTGAGCTAGAATTTCACTTGTTGAATTTTTTAAAATCTTTAATAAAATGGATTACAATACTGTTCTCTTGCCGTTTATCGTTTGCATAGCTTTTAGAATCTGGAGTTAGATAATTAGAAGCAGGGGCAATGTGTAATTTGGTGGTATTTTATACGATTGCTTGTACTTTTTAAGTTGGTGGACATTGGGAACTCACTGTAAAATTAATCTGAATTTGCAGCATGGATCCACACAATTTTGCCAACCATCCACGGCTGAAGCCGCCAATGATATTAACTGGAACAGCAAAGGAAGGTAGCGCTGGGCCACCTATTGGTCTAATTGACATAGGCGTCAGTGAAGATGCCTACCTTTTTCGAGTTGCATTGCCTGGCCTCCGGAAGAATGAATGTAAGTTTGATACCATCAGTATTGGATCCCTTTTAGACTTGTTTACATTGTGGAGTATCATACATCTAAACCAGGTGTAGTTACTCTTGAAACTTTATCATTTTTGAGGAATCCTTGTAGGAAGTACTTTGAAGGCTGGAAAGCATTTTCCTTCGCAAAGTGATTAAATGATCAACTGTAGGAGTTAACCAAATAGGTTTCGCTAATATTTGCAGGTAGTGTAAAATGTGAGATCCTACATGATGGGACTGTTCATGTACAAGGAGTGGTAACGCCTGATGGAGGAATTCTGAGAGATTCCTCGAGTGTATTCCAGTTGAAAGTCCAGCAACTCTGCCCGCCTGGACCGTTTACCATATCATTTAAATTGCCTGGACCTGTTGATCCTCGACTGTTCAGTCCTAACTTCCGAGGTGATGGTATTCTGGAAGGAGTGGTTATGAAACAGAGAGTACCAGTTATTCATGTAGATGGTTGAATCCTGCTTTCATGTGCTTGCAGTCAGGAGCTCAATTCTGTCCAGTTCTGAATGCGGTTGAACAATACAAAGATAGGCATCCTGTAAAACACAAGGCAGGTTTTATTTATTTGTCTTTTTGGGGGGAAAAAAATCCATGCTTCAGACATTTGCTAGTTGACACAGTGTCATTTTGTTTCTAAATAACAAATTAACAATGTTGTGCTTATCCAGTGTATCTTAACTTTCTAGGTGAAGTCGATACTTTTCGTCAACTATCTCAAACTTGTTTTTAAAACCGATTGTTGAATATGTATAGTTTTTTTCCTTGCAGCGTGGTTGGCCTATTGTTGGTTGAGAATCAATAAATTTGAGCATTCTTTTGCTGCTGTGGGGAGGGCGTTGTTAAGGATAGACGAATGGGTCTTTATCTGTTTGATTTTCCAAGGAGTGCATGGAGTCTTATACTATGGAGTGGGTATTTTGAAATGCAATCAGTAGCCAGGGTCGGCAGGTTAGAAATCATGGAACAATGAGTCCAATAACAGTTTCTTTATGTACGAAGACTATGATTGACGAACAGTTTGCAACGTTGAAAACCATCAGGATTCAGGAGACTTGGGATGAGTTCTCCGCTTGACGTAGGCTGCTCGAGACCCGGGGCTGGAAGATAGGCCCACCCGCCAAAATAATTAATGAAGGTAGACTTTAGGACGTGGAAGGACAAGGGCCAGAGCGAAAATCATCCAATAGAATTGGATGACATTGCCCCAAGTATCTAATCGCTTATCACATGTCCAACCAAAAAATGCCTATCACCAACATACGGAATCCTTAAATCCCAGAGTCTTTGTGGAATTTCGGTGAAGGTTGTTGTTTTAGCGTCTATTTTTGTTTTTAATTTAATTAGAGATAATAACAGGCTAAGCTACGAGAAGGCTAATTTGAAAGAGGTCCCAGGATGAAGGGTCCACCCGGACTTTAATTCCATAATCAGTTTTGTCTTTGCTCTAGCAAGTAGCAACAGAACAAAACCATTACCAATCCTTGTGTCCCGTCCCGGCCATTGCCACCTCATTGACCCTTGAATCAAAATGTGTAGCATGCGAAGGCGCTTGCCATTTGGTCTCCCTTATCATTGGAACTAAATATTAATATTTTACAGTATCTAATATTTTGATTGTTAAGGATTCAATATTAAAAGTACCATGGTGAACACATCATTTTCAGAATTAATATTCAACATTAAACAAAATGCGACTCACAAATAAATACAGAAATTCCTTTTCAAAAGAAACTTGAAGGAAGCTGCCAAGCATGAATGCCAAAGGACTTTCATAGTCCAATGGTTTCTTGAGCTAATGAATTCATGCATGTATACAATTAAAATCATTCAAATATATATGAGCAATTGATCCGCATCTTCTCAAAGAATCTACCACTCCAGCACATCAATTAAATTAGTCAAGGGTGGACTTTAAATTCTGATCGATCATGTCTTCGAAATTATCCAAGCCGTCAGATTTGCATACTTATTCCTAACCTCTGTATAGATAAATTATATATAATAACAAGCTTGCACCTCACCAGTCACCACCATTTCTTTCGTTGTTGTATATATAACATCTATTTTTTTCAAAATCGAAATCATCATCTCCTTTTGTTTTCAAGTTCCGAAACCTAGTACAACAGATTAATTTAGTAGCAGTAAAAATGCCGCTGAAAGTTCTGTCTGCACTTGACTCCGCAAAAACACAATATTACCACTTCAAAGCAATCGTAGTAGCAGGGATGGGTCTGTTCACCGACGCTTATGATCTTTTCTGTTTTCCAGCAATCGTCAAACTTCTAGGACGCGTGTACTACGAGGACCGACCACATGACTCTAAATATGAAATCCCAACCACCGTCATGGCTGTCATGGTGGGTACAGCCCTTCTCGGCACGGCTATTGGTCAGGTGATCTTCGGCAGACAAGGTGACCTGAGGGGTAGGCGCAGCGTATACGGTCTAGCATTGATGCTGATGGTGATAAGCTCGTTAGGATGTGGATTCTCTGTGTGCAGGACGAGGAATTGTGTTCTTGTCAGTTTGGGGTTTTTCAGATTCTTTCTTGGTCTGGGAATCGGAGGAGATTATCCGTTATCAGCGACGATCATGTCGGAGTTTGCAAACAAGAGGACTCGTGGGTCTTTTATAGCTGGAGTGTTTTCCATGCAAGGTTTTGGGATATTGGTGAGCTCTGCGGTGACTTTGGTGCTGTGCAAGATCTTTCAGAATGCAGCGACCGGCTTGACAAAAGATCATACGCCTGAGGATGCTGACATTGCGTGGAGGTTGATACTGATGTTTGGTGCAATTCCGGCAGCTTTAACTTACTATTGGCGTATGATGATGCCTGAAACTGCCAGGTATTTCCTTGATTTCATCATTTTAAATGATTTTCACAACATCACTGACTTTACGAGGAAGGTTCTTTCTACTTCTTTGTTTGACCGTTTTAGCTTAAGTATTAGCAACGAATACAATTTGCTCTCCAGAATTTTACCAACCATATTCCCGTTTCAAGTATTTTATATTGAAATAATAAAAATATAACGCTAAAAGCAGTTATTATTATCATTTCTAATATATATCGGTCAAAGTGACAAAAAATTTAAATTTTCTTAAATAATATTTAGATTTAAATTTTATATATGAAAAAATAGATGTAGAGAGAATTTTACTCTCATTATGGAATGTTTTATGACTACCAAACACCACAGATATCGAATAAAGACAATTATTACTATATATATATATATATATATTAGAGTTTATCAAATTTATAATATTAGTTTTCATGTGTGATTCAACATTAAGGTCACTATCAAATTTAAAATAAAATAATTTAAATTTTTAATGAGAAGTAAATTTTAATTATTTATTTTCAATATAAAAAATTTTATTGCTGTAATCTCTCTCACGTTAATCCTCTTGATAAAGAAAAGAAAAGAAAATATAGTCAACGCGCTGTTCAGCCGGTTGGAAAACTTTATACAAACAAAATTATAGCTATGTTGCTATTATTATGGAATCACATAGCCAATTCATTCCTTAAAACGTGATCCTACATGCTACAAATCATTATATATATATATATATATATATATATATATATATATTCGGTAATTATAAAGTTTCAACTAGCATGTGATACTCCTAATATCCAGTAGTTATAACGCATCGATGAATTCAAGTTTGGTAGACCCACAAGAGATAAATCTCTTTCAATAGATAATTTTTTTTATAACTAGTACTCAATACTTTATTTAAGAAAATTTAATATATTTTCATTTTTATTATTCCTTTTTATTTATAATAGGTTGATTTATAATAATTGTTAATATATTAAATTCAATTTTACATTTGATTCTATTTAATAAAAATTTTAAAAAAAAACCCATTTATAATTTTTTTATTTTTGTAGCTTGTATTTTGGAACTTAAAGTTTACGCTGATTTTTAATGTGTTTTCATAACCTGAGTTCATTTTTGTGTCTAAAATAACTAATGTTCGTTAGTAATAATAATTGTTGTATTATGTCTTAATTTGGAATTTCCAGATACACAGCTCTAGTGGAGAATAATGTTCTACAAGCAGCCAAAGATATGGAAAAAGTATTAGAAGTTTCGATGAGCCAAATAGCCGAGGACAAGCCATGGCCACAGCATAGACCAACCTATCCTCTTCTCTCCAAGCAATTCTTTCGTCGCCATGGCCGTGATCTCTTCTCTTGTTCCCTAAACTGGTTCCTCTTAGACATTGTGTTCTACAGTAGCAACCTTTTCCAGTCCCAAATTTACAGTCAATACCTGAAACTAGATCAAAGCAATGTCTATGAAGAAGCTTTTAAACTTGCTTCCTTTCAGGCCATTTTAGCAATCTGCTCTACCATTCCTGGCTATTACTTCACTGTCCTTTTCATTGATCGTATTGGAAGAAGAAAAATCCAAATCATGGGCTTTCTCTTCATGGGTATCATTTATATTTTTGCCCTTGGAATACCTTACAAACGTTGGCAAAATAAAACAGATGGAGTTTTCTTATTCCTGTATGGACTCACTTTTTTCTTTTCCAATTTTGGACCAAACACAACCACCTTTATTGTCCCTGCTGAACTTTTTCCTGCGAGATTTAGATCAACCTGTCATGGAATTTCTGGCGCTATGGGCAAGGTGGGTGCACTGATAGGGGCTATAGGTGTTTTGTATGCTTCACAAGAGCAAGGAGATAATAAAATTCCAAAGGTTAAACCGATGAAAACTGCATTGCTGTGTTTAGGAGTTGTTTGTTTTATCGGAGCGGCTGTTAGCTATCTATTCACGCCTGAAACCATGAGAAGATCACTGGAAGAGAATGAGAATGAGAATGAAGATGACCATGAATAAATTAATCGAAGAAGTAATGAAAGGGCTTGGACATCGGCGCAGCTCAACTCCGATGACATATGGTATGTACTTGCTGCTACATAGAGCAATTAATTTACTGGGAATTAATTAAGAGGGGTGCCAGAGTTCCCTATCTGTACATTAGCTATAGGTTAGCCAGGCAGGAAAGATATGGTCATCTACAAGTTTTCTTTTCTGTTTTTTTTTTTTTAATGCATCATCTTCTTATGTTGTTTAATTTGCTTTGTTTTCTTTCGATCTGAAATTAAGTATCGTTAATTTGTTGTTAGTGATAGAGGCAGGAATGGAGTTGAAATTGACGTCAAAATATATATTAGCTAGCTGTAGGGAATGTTCTTTCTTTGCAAGGAATAATAATAATATATACCATATTTTGCATAGAAATAGTGGTTGTTATTTGTAATCTTCTATGATCTGTGCTTTTATCATATAAATGTTCCTTCTTTTAATATTTTATTTGGTGTTATACTCTTGTTTTGGATAATTCTTGGTTAATCATCAGTAGATGGAGGTGATCCGTTATTAAGTATATGCACAAAATATTCTTTAAATAAACAATTAATTATACCATGTATAATTAGGAATTAAAATCACTTATTGCCAAATTAGATAAAAACGTTCAGCAGATTATTGAAAGACATGCCTCAAGCATGCAGTTTTACATGATTTTGTTTGCTCCTAAGAATAGAAAAAAGGGAACAACAGGAGAAACTGAAAAGGGTATTGGAAACCATTATTTTATAATCACTTATTTTTAGTGGGATAAGAGGCCATTTTGTAGAGTCCACAGATTCCTTCAGGCTTCCCAGTTTTTCTCTTCATCCTTATATAGCCCTTTTCTCCCCATTTTGGTCCCCATGAATTCTTAACAATGATGTAATCCAAGCCCTTGCTTGTACCATATCCAACGGCTGCCACTCCGTGGTCCAGCTCAGTTCCGCAATGCCCATCAAAAACACCCTGCAATATATGGAACTCCCCCATTAATTATTATATTAACTGGCTAAGCATACGCTGTTTCTAGATAGCTAGATCAGTGTTGAAGTCAACTGCCATTAATAAAAATTCACTTACCCCGCTATAAAATTGGAAATCTCTACCAGAAGCCTCAATAGCTATGCTGAGGGGCTGATTTGCAAGTGCCTTCAATAGGCTTTCTTCACTGTTTTGGGGCACATCATGGTACCCACTAATGGTTACTACAGCTGATTCTTCCTGAAAGACGAAAAGGGATTATATCAAATATGAACATGAGCATTTTAGAAAATGTGCTTTGTGGGTTCCAACCCATTTCTATTCTGGGCTCTACTAATTTTATTACCTTCCTAAAATCACAGCTCCCCTCCTCCATGATATATGGGTAATCTTGTTCCTTATGGAGTCCACCATTATTTACTATGTAGGAAAATGCATAATCCATAAGTCCTCCATTGCAGCCATTATTGTAAGTTGTGTCACAATCGATCAACTCTTGCTCTGATAGAGATGTCAAATTTAAAGTAACAATCTGATTTATACCCTCAACTGCGGCAACAGTAGAAAATGCCCAGCAACTACCTGAAGGCATATACATATATATATTCACCGCACTCAATTTAGCCAATTCAATTATATATGTATGTAGTTAGCCTATTAATTATATATGGCTTGAAAAACTTACCACATGAACCTTGGTTCTTGACCTCAGTAACAGCTCCCTTCTTTCTCCAGTCCACAGACTTGGGAATGGCGACATCCTTGTAGGTGAACTCTTCAGAGCATTGTCTCCTTTTAGACAAGTCAGGTCTCAATCCCAAATACCTATTCGTAAACTCTTCATGGCTCAAGTCTGCAAACTCATTGAGTCCAAGCCAATAGTTACTGACCTTCTTATTAGTCTCATCAATGTGGAACAAGTTATCTTTGAAAATCTCGAACCTCTCCAGCTTCTCTTCGATGCTGTCGTAAACCTTTCCAAATTTTGATATCCAAGATTCAAAGAGGTCAATGAGTTTATCATTGGAATTCAAGTCTTCTGAGGCATAGCCAATGATTGAATCGCGAGCAAATCCCGAGTAGGCAAAGAAAGACAAGAAGAAGGCCAGAAGAAACACCAACGAATATGAAGGGAAAGACATCTTAAAATTTGATGAATATGGGATTTGAAAATGCGAAAATTAAACGAAGATGAAGGGATGGAGATCGATGGAGGACAGCTCAAGTAGTGGGTTATATATAGGTTATGTTTAAGGTGTTGCTTTCAAGTAAAGTTGTGGAAATTAATATTTTGCTGATTACTCGATCTGAATACCGAGTCTTTAAGATTGGTTCTATTGGTTGGCTTTGAATCTAAGTGTATGATCATATCATGTGTAATGTAATGAAGTGACAAGATCAAAATATTAAAGCTAGTAGCTAATATTCCTACATAGAAGGTGAGTTTGAAATTGCAAGAATAAATTTTATTTCTGTTGTTCAACTCAAAAAAAAAAATACATTTAGCATGTAAGCAAAATTTTTTAAAAATTACACTTTATCAATCAATTTTTTACAAGAAAAATATATTGTCTATGTCAAAATAAAAGGTTGACACCTTAAACTCCGAATTAATAGAATTTTATACTGAATATCTGAAATATCAAATATTTAAAAAAAAAAGCTTCATCAACTCGCGGTAAATAGAATATACGAGGAGTTTATTTGAAGCTAGCAGCAACATAAGTATTAGACGGACAACCTTAGGAGCTAAGATAGAATATAGTTTTCCTTACCAAACACATGCACCTCATTCTCGTTCTTGTTCCAACAGTATGAAGGCTTCTTTGTCTGGGCTTGACTGCCGCTTGAGATTGAGAATCTGAAATTGAAAATGGCCCATATACCCAGAATTCCCAGCCGAGACCGAGAGCCACCCAAAGATTGAAGCCCCCATTTCTGACAGGACGCAGTGCATAATCTTTAAATACCAGGAAATAGCAGATGATGGGCTGACTCAGAGCCACATGTGAGGTGAGGCGAGGGCACTAGTGAGTTGATGAATAGACCTAATTTGTCCTTTGAGAAAATGACAATCTCCACATCATTATGATTATCAACTGATCAGCCCTTCAAAATAGTATATGCGTGTGTGTGTGATTGTCAAGTAATGGCATTCTAATTGACTTTTTTTCTGCTAAGATTCTAATTATTTTATAAGAACATATATAGTTATAAATTAAAATACAAAATTTACTAATAACAAAAGAGCTATTATTATTTAAATAATATTTTAAATTCGAATCCTTATATGTATAAACAAATAAGTTAGTATAATATAGATACTATATTTCAAACCAAAAAAATTAAAACACATTACCCATAAATAAGCTTTCTCAATTTAAATTTTACGCCATCTTTATTTAGAAATGCACTACTTTTTGTTCGGCCATTCAGCCAAGTGGACCAAAAATTATAACCTAACCACCCTAGAATTATCACTGAAAAAAGGGCAAACAGTTAAAAGTGATAGGTCGTTGAAGGGGAATTAAATGCAAGTAAAAAGGAGAGGAAAATGCATTGGGCTGTGGAATTTGTAGTAAGTTGTAGTCCTGGCTCCTGAGATTCGCGTACAGAACTGATAACCCACCATACAAGGGAAAAGGCGTAAGTAAAAAAGATGGCCCTATCTACACATTTAGTATATGTACTATCGCTCCCATAGTCCCATTAACAAACAAATTGGAGCTGTGGTCCCTTGACGATGCACAGTCCATATTCTCACCTACTGCCAATGGTACGCCCACATAATACCCCACACCGGCGACTTTCCTGCACTTCCATTTCTCCACAGCCACTTTTGTCAACACTCACAAATTATTGTTGTTAATAAATTTAGCAAAGGCAGTTAGTGAACATAGACTGCCGGTTAATTGGCTTTGTAATATTCCACAATAACTTCTTTTGCTTTTATAATATAACTATATTATTTATGACCAAAAAAATAATAATAAATAAATTGAAAAATTTTTCTATAATCTTCTTGTTAATAAAGGAGTGATAAATATGAATAAATGCATGGTAAATGTGCATACTTAATTAGCAAAAAAATTCATTTATAGCATATTATATATATATATATAACCATTATTATGAGGAGAATTCAATCCTAAATGCAGAAGGCATAGTACATATTTAACTTTGAAGTCTTCCATTAAATAAACACATAGAGATAATGACACATTAACCTATAAAAATATATCTAAAAAAAGTATTAATACTTATCGTTAACTTGCTACACATAAGATAAAAATTTATTTATTTCCTTTTTTTACGAAATTACCGTATAATGCAGAGGACAATTTATTTTTTGTAAAATTTTTTATCTTTTTACGATCCACTTTACATAGCGGACTGCTACGATTTCTCATTTTTCTTAAAAAGAGTGATATGAACACATCCAAAAGGTGATACATATAAAAGTGTACATTTAGGTTCGTTTTCTTTATAACAATAATAATAATAATAATAACAATAGGAAGAACATTGGTCCCATATGAGCATTTAAATAGAGTAGCTCAATGTTGGCAAAAATTCCATATATTAAATGTTAGATGTAGGGTACGGATGGTGTTGGAGCTAATATTGCACCAGTCGATTGAGGGCTATGATTGAAACGTGAAATTAATGTGTTTTGGACGTTTAAACACTGAACACCTTTTCTTCCAATTTCTGAAGGAAAAGATGGCTTGGCTGCTATTGAATTTTATGTATAATAATGGGAGTCCTTGCTTCCTTGAGATGTCCCTCTCCTTTTGGGTCTTTTGTAATTTGATTCACAAGCTACGTAGATACATAAATAGAAGGAGCAGGTCGGTGAGCCCATGTCCTTTTACTGACTTCTCCATTTATTATCAATCTTCATCTTCATCTTCATCTTCTAGCTACCAACTCATTTCACTCTAAACTCTAAAATTTTATTTCTTGTTATATGTTCTTTCACCTTCACATTTGTTATCTAATTTTGCATGCACAATATTATTAATTTTTGTTGCTTCATTTTCATCTGGTTTTAAATAACCAGACAAACATTCAGAGGGACATGGCCCCTCCACTCTAAAAATGTCTTCTTTTTTTATTTTCTCCCTAATGAAGGTTAAGTCTATAGGTTGGCTTCCATACAATTTAAAAGATTTTATTGTTGCTCGTTGCTCATCATGGAGGAGCCGTAGCATGTACCAGGACTAATATGATCCACTTGGGTATGATGGATTATTAATGAGAAGTATATGTGTATATATGCGTGTGTCTGTGACGAGTCACCCCTTACTTACCCTCCTCCATTTATCACAGTTAGCTAGGTCCATAAATAGGAGACGATTGAAATTAATACGAGAGATGAGATTAAATCAATGGTGGAATAGTTATATCTCTGGATCAAGGAAAAAAGGGTAGTACTAGTCACATTCACGTGCGGTAACACATATAAAGAAAATAAAATAAAAAATGGACTGCTGTTCTGAGTAATCAGAGAGGCAGGTTTACAAAAGCTGATTACAGAAAAAATAATGAAGTTGTTAAGCGAAAGAACGTAAACAAAAGAAATGGTGAATTAGGAGAGGATATGGAGGCAGCAGCTGCAAATATTGCATTGCATGTAGCTAGCTATACTTAGGTAGGCTTATGCAACACCCAGAGGCAGACGCAGGCAGCAGGCAGCATTAGATTCTGGGGTGGTTGTTATCTTTTACTTGGGAGAGTCGCTAACATCTATCTATCTCAAACTAAATGCCTACTACATACATGTATGCATTACACGTGCAACGCCGACACTTATTTTCTGATAATCATATCTCAGTAATGCTTCCTATTGCTCTATATATCATGTATCAATGCTCGCTTCTATATATGTGTCCTGTGTCCTAGCACCCTACTCCTCCATCTTCCTCCTTTTGCTGGGAGTTTTGATTAATTCCATCATCAACTCCGTCTTCTTCCAATTTCAGCATAAAATGTTTTTGATGAATGCTTATTACATATATTTTTTATCTATTCGTAAATAATATTAACAGTCACGTCAACATTACAAATCTTCAAGTCCGTGAGTCTTAATGGTCAAAGAGTTTCCAATGGCATGGGGACAACTCAGTTTTAACTTTTAAGTCTTTCATACTTCACTCTATTTCAATAAATCTTCAAAATAATTAGGTTATTATTTAGTAGTTTTCTATAGTTATATATTATGTTCAATCCTCAACAAAACATTTGGAGAAAAGTTTAGAGATTTTATTTAATTAATGAGTTGAGAATTATAACTTTAAAATCCGGTATGGATGTTCATATGATGATATATTTATGTAAGATTTGAACCGAAATAAAAATCAGGGAAAAAATTTGAAATTCATATATTTAGATTAAAATTTTGAGTCCTTATACACTATAAACATTTATATATGTACAAATAGATTTTGAACCGTTAAATTACTACTAATTTAATTATAGTCATTGATATATTGTATAGGTATTAGTATATAAAAATAATTAATGGTTGTGATTAAATAAAAATAATTTAACGATTCAAATTCTATTTACATAAATACAAACGTTGTATTATAGGAAGAGGCTAAAATTTGTAGAGAATAAAAATGATAATATTACAAGAAAGGAAGAAGGAGAAGATAAAATAGAATAAAAAAGGAAAAGTTCATTATGGGACCTCGATTTTTCATGATTTATTTTATTGAGTTTTTATATATTTATTGTGTTTTAAAAGATCTTTAAACATTTATTTAATACACATCAAATCCTTAAATATTTATTTGATACATATCAAATCCTTAAACATTTATTTAATACACATCAAACCCTTAAATATTTATTTGATACAACATTGAACCTTAAACATCAATTATACTTTTTTTTTTTATTAAAAAATGGTTTAATATTGTATCAAATAAATGATTAAAAATTTTTTAAAATACAATAAATATATAGAAACTCGATAAATAAATCACATACGTTGAAGAGCTTATTAATGAACTTTTTCAATTAAAAAGGGAGATTATATTATAAGAAGAACGATGATAGACCGCTTTCTTTTAATAAATTTTTTTAGACAGAATTGCTCCCACTTACATGGGAGAATTCTTTTTGATACTGTTTATTTTTAATTTCACGCGGAGCCACTATTTTTTTATTTTTATTTGCCGTTTTGCAGTATCCCTGCGTGAAGAATCAATTTCCTGATGAGAAATTGAAGTTAAGAGGGGAAAAAGAAAAAAGAAATTAGGTGGCAGAGGGACAGACATAGGAGGCGCTCGAGGAAAGAGCAATAAATGGTGAAGGAAGGGAATTATTAGTATTTGATGATAACACAAAAGAAGAAGAAGAAGAAGAAAGAAGAAGAATTGGGTGATGATGGTAAAGATGATCTCACTTCTCTACTCAGCCTGGCCCTAGAGACTGGAGTAACGTCCTCTCCTCGTCTTCATCAGTATTAATATTAATATTATCCTAATATTATATATAATTTAACTGTCCCTCCTTCCCTATCTATATTATGCTAACACACGCACGCATAGTTTTCTATCTCTCATCTCTATAGCCATATAGCATTTATGCCTCGCTTCAACAAACACATGCAAATGCAATACGATCTTTTTCTCTCTCTCCCTCTCCCTCCCCCAGGTGCCTTGTTGTAGGGCCACCCACTCACTGTATTTGTGTCTGTGTCTCTAGTCTTTATGAACCCAAATCTTGTCTATCCCTTTAATCTTCCTTAGCTTCCATCGCTTCTCCTTCGGTTTCAGTGCTTAAATTCTCTATATATCACATCTCATCTCCTCTCATCTCATTTTAACCCCCTTCCCCATTTCTCTCCTTTCACCTTTTCTTCTTCTATTTTAGTAATTTCAATCCCATATTTTAACTTCACAATATAAACTATTTAAATATGTTGTCCATGGAAGAGCTTCTCTGTGAGCTCATTCGAGAAGACACAAACGATCAAGGTTTGCCTCCTGGTTTCAGATTCCATCCAACCGACGAAGAGCTTATAACCTTTTATTTGGCTTCCAAGGTCTTCAATGGCAGCTTTTGTGGTGTCGAAATCGCTGAGGTTGACCTTAATAGATGTGAGCCTTGGGAGCTTCCAGGTACATATATGCACTGTTCTTTCTTTCCCTCTCTTGCTTTCAGATTCTTTTCCATTTCACACATAAAAAACTTTGTTCCTGATTTATTCAGTTCACATGGGTTGCAAAACAAGCCTTCACATAACCAGTGAATGTGTTATGCATGTTCAAAGATTCATTCTATTATATGTATCTTAACTAACAATGGTTTCCCATTTTAGAATAGAGGCGGAAGTCCTTCAACATTAACGAAACCGATTTGCCGTTGTGCTTCCGCAAGATTGTATTCATCCTGATAATTAATTAACCCCATTTTTTTCTGCAAACATCCATCTTACAGCAGTATATAAGCTCTCTATATATTAGGTTTTAAACATGAACCCTACCATTCATCTTTTAGATCTCATTCAACTTAATTTCATAACTATACTTCAGCTAAATCTTAAATTTTTGATCCAAATGCAGACTCTATGTATGTGCGGGCGCATTCTATCTCTTTGCATAAATCTAACAAAGAGGACTTTGAAATTTGTAGGATTTCCTGTTAAGCAATGTACTTCTGACATGCATAACCTGCTCATTTATTTCATACTAATTTAGATCCGAGAAGAGACCGAGGCTTTCAATGGTCTTTGAATCCCAATGCTCAACCAAAGATTAAAGCTTGTCCACATATGTATATTTAGACATTTATTTCATTTCCCTATATTCTTGGCGATATTGTTAACTTATTAAAGTCGCTGCCATGACCCTTTAAGCTATTCCCAACCAAACATTTACGGATAGAAATTTATCCATGCTCTGAAAGCTAATTTTAACTTCTGACAAAATCCAATTCATCAATAAATGTGGCCATTTTGACAATGCTACAGTAATATTAATTGTGGGGGCTATGTCGTTTTGTTTTTGTTGTTGATCAGATGTGGCAAAGATGGGAGAAAGAGAGTGGTACTTCTTCAGCTTGCGGGACAGGAAGTACCCAACAGGGCTAAGAACAAACAGAGCAACCGGAGCTGGCTACTGGAAGGCCACAGGCAAAGATAGGGAAGTATACAGTGCCTCAAGTGGTGCTTTGCTTGGCATGAAAAAGACGCTCGTTTTCTACAAGGGCAGAGCTCCTAGAGGTGAGAAGACTAAGTGGGTCATGCATGAGTACCGTCTAGATGGTGATTTCTCCTACCGCCACACGTGCACGGTGAGTCCTTCCCACTCGTTCGCTTTGGGAATCCATCATGCTATTTTTTCTGTTTTGTCCTTTTCTGGGTTGACTTTATCCTATATGATAGAAAACTGCTACTGATATGCACGCCGATTAGACAAATTTCACTCCATTATTAACCTTGGGGTGGTTTTTGATGTGATTGCTTTGATTGAACATGCCCCTGCCTGTTTCCCGTGTCAATGCCTTGCATTTATTGGTCCTACCGAAATTGTTACAGTTTTTATGATTATTTGATGACATATGCTGCACTAGAGATCTTGCTTGGATTGCCACATTATTTTTCAAAAGTAGAAATGGTTGTATTTTGCAGGAGGAATGGGTGATTTGCAGGATATTTAACAAAGCTGGGGAGAAAAGGGGCGCCCTTTTGCAAGGACAAGGTTTCCTTTTGGAAGCCACTTCACCACTTCACTCTATTTCTTTGCCTTCATTGCTTGAAGACCCAACAACATCAATGGAACAGTCTCAATCTCATGAAGCAGCCACCAATGAATTGCAAAACTCTTTTCTGATTCAGCACCAAGAAAATGAGCTAAAAAGTTTACTGTTAAGCCCACTGGTCTCCCAGTCTCAGCACACACTCTCAATAAATGGGTTCCAGTTCCAACCCTCGTTTTCAACCACTACTCCTATCGCAATCAACACAAGTGCAGAAACAAACAAAAATATAGACACAAACGCCAACAGCAACCAGTCACCATCGATGCTCTTCAAGTCTCTCATCTCGCATCAAGATTGCACTTTGAAGGAACAATCAACTGTTCTCAAACAGTTGAAGACAGAGGAAAACTTTTCCCATTTTCAGCTACCTGAGGCTAACTTGAACTGGGTGCTGAATAAGAATCACCATCATCAAAACCCATATCAATATCCCTTGTCTTTTGAGATGGATTGCAATGTTGTAGGGGTCACAGCAGGTGCCGCAGATTCAGACATTACGGCCCATGAGATGTCCACTTCAATTGCTTTCAACAGGGCCGGCTTTCAGATGATGTTAGATGCTCCTATCAGAGTCCCTGCAGAATCTTGGCCATTAGATTCTTAAAGATATCTTCTTATTAAAGTGGCAAAACAGCTGGTGCCATAATAGTTCATATGTATAAATATATATATACCCGTCTATAGAATATCACTGTACCAGCAGCAGCGGCAGCGCGTCTTAATTATTAAGGTATAGTAGCAGTAAATTAATGTAAGCCTTTCCTAGCTATCTCCATTTCTCCATGCACGCAACTGTGTAGCATTTTGACATGTCCTAAAGCTTATGGTTATTATTATTATTATTGTTATTATTGTGTGGAGAGGTAAGAGAGCAGCACAAGGTACTGTCGTTGGATGTGATGAGGTGGATGGGACTGGGGAGTTGCTGTTCTTCAAATACTATTTAATTTAATTTATATTGTTCAAAAAAATATTATTTAATTTAATTTGACGTCACTTTTTGTTGATGATTGATGATGGGATTGGGTCGCTTTACATGCATGCGCGACTGCCCACATCTACGGCCTATAAGCTCTGCTGTCTAGGGAGACAAGGCTTGGATGTATATAAAAAGCAAGCATGATTCATAAAGTTGATGACAATGGCATCATCATGGGACTTGATGTGGCATAGCTTAACATCAGATGTCGTTCTGTAATAATGGTGATGACCGAGGGCATATTTTTAGCCATCAACCTGCTGCTAATCATACCACTCATCGCATTCACTGTTAAGTGACAAAATTAGGTGCACTCAGAGAGCATGGAAATCACTCAATAATTTTCTCATTTGCCATGACTATAAATTGGGCATTCATCTGGCCACCCAGGAAATATAAAAAGCCAGCGGCTTCATTCGGGCCATAGCCATTTCTGAGCATTTTCAGAAATATAGTATGGGCCAAAATCTAAAATCAGTCCATTATGTTGAGACCGGTAACCGGTAACCCCTTCCAGTTCACGGAAGGCGAGTATCAAGCCCATTCGACCAATTCAGGCAGCAGCAAGCCAGCAATCAAGAAGACAATAAGAATCCAAGAATCCTGGACCAATGATTGCCATGAAAATTACATTTAAGCAAATATGGCGAGTGAAAAATTGCAAACCAAAATCTAAATCTCAATTATACCATTAACTCATCACTTCCAACTGACAAGCAACATATTGCCAATGACTTGATCTCCAATACATTATAAATCATTCAATAAAATTATGCAATCCAAAAGACTTAGCAATATGATTTATGGTGGCAGCATTGATTTGATAATGTTTACACTGAGCAAGTTATTGGAACAAAGATTTACAACTCAAAAAGTTCTACAAAGGAAAATAGCAAACATTTTCACTCGCAAACTAGCTAATCTAGAAATCCAAATAAGAGGTCCTGAGTTGAGGATTATTAAATGCTGTATGACACCAAAGCTTGTGTTCAGATGAGCATATCGGTGATGCCACTGCACCAAAAGTAATACATCAAAGTCAGTCACATTTCAAAATGGAAATTTGCAATAACTAGACTATGAAGTCGCAACCATGTCACTCCCTGAGATATAGCACTTGAACATTTTCTTGCAAAAAAGGGGGAAAAAAAAAAGGTTGCTACACAACCATGGACTACAGAAATGACCTCCAATGAGGTTCAGAAACATAGTTGCATGAAAAACAGAGGAATATGATAAAGATTTCAACATTTGGTATTTGAAAAGAATATAGAACCAATGATGACAACATTATAGTTGTACCCAATGGTCTACATAGCAAGTGGTCATGATTCCAATTGAAACAAATTGATTGAGCAACAGAAAGCTGTTTAAGATTCCCTCAATGACTACCTTGGAAAAGCATAGTCCAGGTTAGTTTGTAGTAGTCACGTATCCAAGCTGTTTGAACAACAAAGGCTGACTTGATGCCTACCATAAAAAAGCATTAACATCCGCCATCCACCCAGAAAAGCTCAAGTCATTCAGAGAGCAACAAAAACCCTCAAGTATTATCCATATCGATGGGTCCTATCTATTCACATCAAGGAGAAACCTAGTAGAGTCTGGATATAAGGGCATCTTGAATTACTACCAATAAAGGGAATAGAAGGGAAGGGAATTTAGGAGATTAATATTTTCATAAAACAATCTGAAGCACACACCCTTCTAAATACTCAACAAATGAATCCTAGTATAATTAACTCACCTACTTAACAAAAAAATTAACAAAACAGAGAGAAAAAAATTCCAGATCTATGATTTAATCAAATACTAATCAGTGTAGGAGATACTAAATCAAAATTCAAAAGCGAAGTATTTCGATTGCAGAGGAAAACGAATCAATTTGGAGATTAAACACTCGAAGTTCCAGAATGACTGAGACTGTGACAGAAACCTTAACCCTAGAATGAAATAAATAAAAGAAAAAGAAGAGATACAAACCGATAAAGAGAAGGAGGAGGGCGTTGGAATGTTATTTGGGGGATTTATCGGACTTGGAAGAAGAACCATATCGAGGTGGAGAATAGATGAGAGCCGCCACCATAGCTCCTGGAAGCACACCGTACTTAGCCACCGCTGCCAGCTTCGCCACCAATGGCTCTCCCCTCATCAACGCCATTTTCCAATATTTTTTTTTTTTTTCCTTCCTTCAACTGCGAGATGTTCTCTAGTCTCAACTAAACTAAGCTCGGAACCCTTGTGGGTAATAACTGTCCAAGGACTACCATTGCATTGCTGTTTTCATTGCAATGATATGATAGAGAATTGGGCTTATGGGCCCAAACATCGTAAATCCCAGAACAATATTATAAAGAGGTGGTGGTAGGTTATAAATATAGTTGTAAATATTTACGTGCGAAGCACGTAAATGAAA
>CATIWM010296595.1:0-40848 GCA_949671775.1 Mallotus repandus
AACTAAAAAAAAAAAAAAATTCAATAAAAAAAGAAGGGAATTGGCTCCAACATAAAAGGGAGCACGAATATATGTGAGTGTCCAAGAATCAATCATGCAAGACAAAGTTGTGCTAAAGTAGAGTGTCTATGTATATAGCATGCATTAAAGAAGAAGAAGAAGAAGACGGATTCGAAAATTCAAGGAAATAAAAGGAAAAAGAAGGAAATTGGCTCTGACAGAAAGGTAGGCAACATGTGAAAAAAAAAAAAAACTACTCCAGCAAAAAGAGAAAGCACATGTTTTGTGCTTGGAATTCTTGATTTTTACGTGTAATCATGGATTGGTAAATTGCATGGGAACAATTATACTGAACAAATTGGATGGCCATATTTCTACATTAAAGAATTGGAGGCAGACTGAACCTGTCAAAGAAATTAAAGAGGATGGTCTTGAAGTAGTGCTTTTTGTCAAGTAACCAATGATGAAAAATTATTATGCTTGGAATTTTAGGTGTCTTATGTAGAGCTTTAATTTTCTAAATTCAGGTTATAATAGGATTAAAGTTTTCAAAGTCCGATTATAACTAAAGTTTGC
This sequence comes from Mallotus repandus, assembly GCA_949671775.1. Lineage (NCBI taxonomy): Eukaryota > Viridiplantae > Streptophyta > Magnoliopsida > Malpighiales > Euphorbiaceae > Mallotus > Mallotus repandus. The sequence continues at coordinate 577 of CATIWM010296595.1, forward strand.
TCAAGTTTAAATTATATTAGGATTAAAAAATTTTCAGTCCTAATTAAACTTGAGTTAAATATTTAAATTCAAATCATATTGGGATTAAAAAAATAAATACTATTATGATTAAAATTTTCTTCAAGTCCAAAATATTTTGGGATTACAATTTCTTAATCTTTATTGAATTTGGATTAAAAAGAAATTTAAGTTCAAATTATATTAGGATAAAAATTTTCAAATCCTAATATTATTTGGATTAAAATTTTTCAAGTTTTCAAATGTCAATGAATTTATTTTCAAGTGTTAAATATTTTCTAAGGCATAAAATTAAAATGTTACAATATTCTTAAATTTTTCGAGACGTGTCCACTTCAATAAATTATGTGAACAAGTCTCGAGGGGGTATTTATAGACATGAAAATTTTTAGAAATTATTTTTAGACCAATAAAATATTTTTGGTCTATTAAATAATTTAATTAGACTAACTAAATATTTTTAGTCTGATAAAATTATTAAGATTTTAGACCAATCAAATATTTTGGCTTATTCTCTTGATTAAATTATTTTAATGACCAATCAAATTATTTCAAAAATGCCATTGAGATAATAATAAATAAATGATAATTATAAAAATCATTTATTTAAATAATAATGCAGATGAGCCAATCAAATTGCATTACGGATGGTCAAAATCAATCCCACCACTAGAGTTATGAAATTCCATAATACTTACACTACCTCTACAAATGCCTATAAATAGAGGTGACTCCCAAGCTCTTAGAGGATATCAAGACTCAAGAATTCTAGCCTTGAAGCTCTGCCATATTCATTCAAGTCTCAAAACTCAAGAAATCAAGCTTTGAAGCTCTACCAAATTCAAGACTCAAAGCTCTCCAAGATCATCAAAGGTGTTCTTCAAGTTCCATAAAATCATCAAAGGTGTTCTTCTCCAAATCCATATTTGATTTAAAATCAAGCTACAACAAGTCCTTGATTCAAGTTATTTTAAAGTATTGCGAGATCCGAATAAGAGAATTTTAATTCTTTATAATAAAAATTTTTTTATAGAAATTATACTCCACTTTTCAAGATCAACAAAATTCGTAATTCGATTCTTAATTTTCTATTTGATTTTTCATATTTAAATTTTACGTCTACATAATTAATTCAATGGCTGCTGCACATTTATTTTTTTAATGCATATCTTTGGTTAATTTGTCATAGGAATTCAATCATGCTTTTCATGTTTAGACTACGACCATTTTTATTTTTTAAAAGTATAAATTTTATTTTTATTTTTTAAAATTATAAATTACATAACTATTTTTGTTAAAAAAATTTATTATTTTATTAATACAATTACTAAACTACCATGTGTTTTATGTTCCTTCCAATTAATTGTTTGATATTTAATATTTTAAAACTGCTTGTAATTGAATTTTTTTTTTACGTTAATAAAATTTAATATAGCCACTTATTTTTTTATAAGTACTTTTTTTAACATTTAACTTATCTTGATTGTAAAATTTACACCAATTATAATAAATAATAAATATTTTATTTTTTTGAAGAGATTTTTTTAAATATCATATGCACATAATTTTATTTTTTATTTTTATCACCATTTTTTAAAAAATAATTTAAAAATAAAATTATGAGATTAATAAAAATTCAACAATAATTCATCATATAAAAAGTATTCATAGATTCAATGAATAGAGGTAAAATCAATTTACATGTAATTTAGATCAAATATATCCCAACAAATACTCTAATTAAATTATACTATGAAAAGTCTATTTGATTAAAAAAAATATAGCACTTACTTTTCTATTATTAATATATTATAACACTTATCTTAAAAATTAAAATTACAATAATTTTTTATATGATGAATTTTTATAATATATGTTTTTAATCATATAATTTGATTTTTATATTATTTTTAAAAAATTATGATAAGAAAAGTAAAAATAAAATAATGTTCATATAATATTAAAAAGCTGTACATAAAAAGTAAAAAAATGTTGTTATTTTTTTTATAATTGGTGCGAATTTTATACTTGTCTAAATAAATTAAAAGGTAAAAAGTGCTTAATTAAAAAAATAATTGACTATGCTAAGTTTTTAATAAAAAAAAATTGATGTATGCTAAGCACAAATAGTTTTATAATTTTAAACATTAAATAATAAATTTAAATAAAAAATTAAAAAAAGTATAGTTTAAGAATAGTCATTAATAAAAAAATATTCTAAATAAAGGGTAATTATGTAATTTTAAATTTTAAAAAATAAAAGGAGGGCAGAAATAAATGAGTGAAGTGTAAAAATTCACACCCTTAAAAATTAATCAATTTAATTTAATTTTAATTTTTAATATTTTTATATTTTTCTTATGTTACATCTAATTAATGAAGATATAATTAACACATACTCCTCCGTATTATTCAAATTGTCTTTTAAGAAAATAGAATTGTTCCACTCCAAATAATTTTTTTTAGATTACTAATAAAAATAAATTTTTCTTTCCAATTTTACCCTCATCTTGATTTTAGAGTAAGATTCTCTATTGGAGTAATTGTAATTCACACTAACTTTTAGTCTTTTTAAAAGAATGTTATATAGTTATTTGCATATATAATTATGCCTATTAAATAGTATTGTTAATCTCTGTGACACTACCTTAGAAGACAATTTGACTAAAATGGAGGGAGTACATATTATTAAAAATAATTAAAATAAATAACAACTACTTAATAGGTCTATGCATTTGGTCAGTTTCATAGACTACAACTTTCTGAAAAATTGAAATAAAAAAAAAAAGTTTTAGAAGTTCAAACTTAGGATCTCGTGGGCTAAAATAAAGACAACTTCCACTAAATTAGTAATTTTTGCGCATCTTACCCCTTAATATCTAAAATATAAAACACACTTCATATACAAATCTTACTTTTTTTTTCCCTATGCCCATATGATTGAAGAAGTTCAACTCACAAGAGATTGAGTTAATTCGGTTTAACTCAATTTTTCGATTTTGAAAATTTATAAATCGGACAGAACTAAAATTATTGATTTTCAATTTGATTTTTGATTTAATTTGGTTCTTGCTCACCTTACTGCTTAATATCTAAAATATAGAATACACTTGCAACTCTTACCCTTTTTTCCCCTATGCCCATGATTGAAGAAATTCAACTCACGAGAGAAGCATCCAAATGCTCTTTACATGGCACATGCAAAAAAAAAATTGACTGAATTAGAGCTTCAGGGATTGAAAAGAATAAAAGAATATTGAAATCACTTTATTCTTTTCCTTAAATTAACTTTTAATCTATTGATTTAGGTTGACCAACACTTCTCTCGAATCCCACAATTTGAATGGTTATTGGATTCTGATGATCACTTTCACATTACTCTCTGTGTTTGTTGTATAGAACTTTTTTGACCATAAAAGTTAGTATCATTCACTCATTTGAGCTTCAACTTCCTCTTTCCATGGAGTCACAAAGGCTGGCCCTTGCATGTGATAATTTATCTCTATGCACCTCATTGTTCTCTTTTGGGTCAAACTTCTTCTACATATGCTTCCAATCTATTTTTCATTTGTGCTAAAATGCATTGATTCATTTTTTTGATTTCGTTTTTTGGTCAGGATTTTTTTTGTTTGACTGAGCTTTATAGTTGTGGGGTTACTAGCTAAATGCTTAGTTTGAATGAATTTATTTATTGTTTTGAGAAAAAAGTTATAAAATATTTTTATGCTATGATTGACATTGATCTGATAAAAATTTAAATATTAAAATATTTATTAATCTGATAAAAACTTAAATATTAAAATATTTAATAATGAGTTACATATACTCAATATTTTAATAATGAGTTAGATTTCTTAAAGAGATATATTAATGGATGGAGATTGCAGAATGTCTTTTCATGGAGTCCCAATGGGAAAAGAATCAGAGAATTTTCATGATTCTTTCTTTATCTTTGGATCAGAAGAATTCCATTTTCTTAAGGGGACAAAGACAGTTTTGTTCAGTAAAACAGATTAAATATATGGTAGAAAAATTATAGGGTAAGATCCAAAAGCAAAGGGCTGTATCTCTCCATGTGGTTCCTCATGTATGTATCTAATTCAATTGAAAATGTCAAATAATATTTTGATTGAAGTGATAAGAAGTTTCATTTTCTTAAAAAAAATTAAAATGGGAGTTTTATGCATAAAAAAGTTAATGATAGAGTTTTGCACTTCATCGGATCTGTGATGCTCAATTTAGGTTATTTAAATTTTTTGTGACTATTGGTATACTAGATGTAATTTTTTTTATATCTCTCTTTATTTTTTTATTTTAATAAGAATATAACTAATTAATTATAACTATTTTTAAATAGAATAAAATTTATTTTTAAAATATTTAAAAATACAATTCATATAAATATATAAAAATTAACTGACATAAAATTATATGATGAATTAATTAGAATTAGGATAATGTTAAGTGTTGTGCATGTAGCAAACGTAGGACGGGACAAATTATTTTACTATTCTACTTTTTTATAATTATATTAATAATAAATTAATTAATTAATTACAAAGTTATTGATGTTTAAGTCATGGCATGAGAAATTCACCCAATTCATTTTAGGTTATAAATTTTAATATTTTAAATCAATTATTAAAAAATATTAAAGTTTCAAAAAAATGAAATTTTAATTAATATTGAGGCAATAGAGGAATTGCTCCAAATTTTTTTGTCCTGTTGCTGTCCTTAAAATTAATAAAAAATCATTCATGTATTTGGAGGCAAGATTTTCTAAAACTACCACCAATCAACTAAAGAACGTATCCTCAAGCATTATAAATAGCATGAAGGACAGAGGTTAGCATCCACACCTCTAATCAAAACTTGAGTGATCACAGTTCCTTTTGCTGAATATATTGAGAGAGCAGAGACGGAGGAGATGCAGAAGAACCCATCTAAAGAAGTGGTCCGGCAAGCCAAAAAGGAGGAAATGGTGGGTTCAGAAACAGAGACAGAGACAGGGCCATGGTTCAAAACCAAAAGTGGGAGTGTGTTTCCAAAGAAAAAGAAGCTAGTGAAAGCCATGATGCTTGATGCTGTTGCTTCTGTTATTAACAACGCTTCTTCTTCTACTACTTCCTATGGCAAAAACAGTACTGTTAATCCCTCAGATGGCGATTGAGTTTCTTTTGTTTGATGCTAGTTTTTATTAGTATTGTTGTTGTTAATTACAACTGTGTATTAATTAATGCAGCTTTTAGTACTCGAGTAAGTATAGCTGAACTCATAAGGTAGAGACTGGTCTGGCTTGAGCAGAGGTTTTGCAGTATTTGTGTTAAATTTAGTCGTCCAAGTTCTTTGTGACTGTGATTTGAGTTTCTGTTGCATTTACCTTAATATCTTACTGCCAATTTTGTCTACTTTTTTCCCCTTTGCTACAGTTTCTTGTGTTTTCATTTCTTAATTGTGAATCATGCAACATGAAAGTGGCTGCAAAACTTTCAAGAAATGAACAAGAAATTAATTCCCTTTTTCCTTTTTGAACAAAGAATTTGTTTGACAACACATGGAATTAGACCACAATTATAGTGACTAGATCTTGATCCAAGTACCATTTCTGTCCAAAAGAAAAGACCCTTTTTTGTTGAGTATTGAACGACCATATTTAGGAAAAGATTAAAAGTATGTAGTTATGATCCCTTTTGTGGGTAATCTTATTATGCGAATTAGTGCCAAAAACTCAGGTAATCTTGTGGGACAACGATGGTTTTCTTATTTATATGCATGAAATTTCACTATTGTTTATTCTTTTAAGAACTTAAAAAGGAAGTTTACATGGTGTGGACACCTTCGGTTTGATCGGTCCGCAACGAAAATTCAGTGATGAGATAGAACAAATTTTGAATATAAGAGAAATCCGAAACCTTCTTTAAAATAGACCCGAAAGCCCCAAATTCCCATCCGCATGAAGCCCAAGACTAAACCCAAAAAACCTAAGCCCAAAGTCCACTTTGACCCAAATGTAGAAGTAGTTGTGAGGGACAAAGAGGTGACCGCCTCATCGATGAGGCGATCGCCTCTTTGCTCTAAGAAGAGGCGACACTTCTTCACAACCGACCTATGCAGCATTAACTGTTATTTTTGGCAACATTACACTTGGGTGTGGACCCACATATCACAGATCTGAAGATATGACGTGAAAATAAGACTTTTGAGAAAAAAATAAGGCTGGAAAAGAGGTGCTCATGATGAGAAATGGAAAGGGAGTGTCTTGTCTTGGTTTTGGGAATTGGAAAAGGCAAAAGGAATAGAGGTTTAAGTAGAGGCTTAGCTGGTTTTAGAGGGGGTTTTCTAAATTTGAAAGAAGGGGAGAGGATGTTTTGAGAGAAAATAAAGAGAAAGAAGAGAAGAAAAGATAGAGTTTTAGCCTAAGAGTTCATTTTCTTAAGAAGAAAAAAGGAGCTCTCGCATTCACAAGGATTTGAATCAACAAATCAGTCTCTGAGGGCTTAGTTAGGATATCAAACGTGGTTTATTCAGTAAGAGTCATCATTTTTAAGTTTTAAATTCTTATTTTTCTATAAAACTTCATTTCTTGGTTTTCATTACTTGTTTTTTGTGTTTATGGTTAATTTGATGTTATGCTGATGGCGTGAATATGTAAAATATTGAGTTTTAGTTGTAAGTTTACGTTTATTTGCATCCATATTTGAATTGCTCGGGACTTAAGAAACATGTGAATTGTTGTGTAACTGATGAAGAGGTGACGTCTCTTTGCCTCTTCAAAGAGACGCCGCCCCTTCATGTTGAGGCGACCTATTATCGCCTCTTCTCCTAGAAGTGACGCCCCTTTGAAGAGGTGCCACCACTCCATCAGAGCATGCTCAAATTAGTTTAGTTTCTTTAGTATTCACATCGTATGATTCATGTTTCTTTATGTTTTCTATACTCTGAATTTCAATGTTTCATGCAATTATTAAGATATCTAGTTAAATTGAAAGCCTATTTATCTATTCTTGGTTATTTTGTAATATATTATATTTTGTTATGAAATTAACTTTCTAGTCTCACTTCTTAGATTTTTATTTTGTCTTATAGGAGAAATAACTCTTGCATATTGCAGGATTTTAGAGTAATTTTCAATCATGGCTTATTTGTCTCCTTAATTAGTTTTTGAGAGGCTTTAATTTTGGTTTACTTTTGGTTTATTTTATTTTTGTATGATCAAAGGATTGTAATCCCTTATCCCTTCCCCGTTTTTTATGAATTTTTGTAAATTATTATTTGTGGTTGATATTAGGTTTATAAACATGAAAATGAACTAATGTACAAATCCGGATTAAAGTGTAAAATGCGGTAATTAACTAAAAATAATTACAACTTGCATGTTAATAAGGAAATAATTTAATAATCAAAGAAAATAAAATACAAAACACACACGGAGGCCAACTGCAAGGTTGGGTGGGCATTCAAAAGCCCATACCCAGTTTCTGAACCCTTTCTCTGAGGACGGATTCTGGGAACCTCCGTGAAATTCTGTTGTTGTACAGTGTGTCTCGAGTTTCATCTGGATGACGACTCCATCTCCAATTTGGGCCTAAAAGTCCATTTTGTATTTCCTAATGGGCCCAAAGCCTACACAGTGTCGTGGTCGCCAAACTTATGGGCGTACGCGAAACCCCACTACCTACACATGGGTTTTTTTGTCCAAACTATTGATATTCAGTTGTTACTGAATTTTAATTAATATGATTTGATCTATATATGACCACAAGTGATAAAAAAAATTTAATGTGACTAAATATATTATGACTCAAATTCAATATATTATTTAAATAAAAATAAATTTCGACTAGTTGATATTAATAATTGTTAGTTGGAGTTATATTTTTTAATATATAAAAAAATTACCATTTGATTTTTCATACAATTAAGAAAAAAAACAACTTAGAATTTTGATTAAAATGACTGTTGCATATTAAATAAATAACAAACACATCTAACCATAACTATTTGGGATAATATATATATATATATTAGTAAATAACCACATGTTTCTATTGTTTTGTACGTCAATAAAAAAAAAATTATACTCATGATAATAAATAAATTAATAAATTTATATTTTGATATTATTAAAATAAAATTTATAAAAATTTAAAGTGTTATTTCTTTTACAACAATTTAATATTACAAACTTGATATAGTTATAATTCATTGCAATTTCAATAAAATTTTTTATTTAAATAATTATCCTATATTTTTTTGATATTTTTTATAATTAATATTTTTCTTAAAAATAAAACTAATTCTATATACAAAATATCAATGCTATAATTGATTATAAGATAACAAGAAATCATTTTTTTAATAAAAAATTAAAAATAGTAAAAATTATATTTTATTTACATAACAATTTAATATTACAATCTCATTAACTTATAATTTATTACAATTTTAGTAAATTTTCTATTTGACCAATGACACATTATTTTTTAATATTTATTTACTTAAAATAATTTAATGTAATTTTTAAAATTTCAACTAATAATTAAATGATAAAAATTAATTAATTTAATTTTAACTTTACTCTCAAACAAATCATGTGTTTTTTTAGAATATGATTATAGATACAAAACAAATAAATTTTTTTAATTAAATTAATTTTAATTTTTTTACTTAATAAATTTTAATTTAATAAGTTTTAATAAGAGTATTATTTTATTTACATGATAATTCCTTGTTTTATTTTATTTTTATCTTTGAAAGTGAATGTGAACCATTGGATAAATTTTAATGAGGTGTAATTCATTTAAGGGTGGACTTAAAGAAAATGGAGGATGTTGACCATTTGCATGATCATGCTCCTAATTTTGACTTTGACAAACAATTTAATGTACTAATAATTTTATTTAAGTGTGTAGGAACTTAATTTAAGTTGTTCAAAACTTGGAAATATGAAATACTCTTTAAAGGAGTATTTAACATATATTTTATGAACTACATGAACCAATGCAAGTGCCTAAGTTAATTGATGCAAAAGGAACAAAAAAAAAATCAATTTTTGTACTTACAGGTGTCTCCTCATGAGCGCCTCACAAGCCGGTCATGAGTTGTCCCCTTTAGGTGCCCATTTTAAGTTGTTTCAGCTATTTCGGACAGCGTTGCTCACGATCGTGAGCAGCTCATGAGGGTAGTCCAGACAACTCAAAATGGGCAAAAACAAGCAAATTTCAAACTCCAATAGTCCTTAAGTCGACCCTCACGAGCCAGGACACTCCCCTCAGGACTGTGAGCAACGTTTCAGCTGTAAAAAGTCCAAATTAAATCAAAGATGATCAAGAGACGTTGGAGACACAATCAATGTCACTAACAACCATATTTTTGAGTTGTTTGTCTATATAAACATCTCCTTAAGTTCAATTGAAGTTTAAGAAACTTGTTTATCATTCATTCTCTCTTAAGCGTTTAATTAAGCTCTCAAATTCTCTCTTAAACAACTTTTGTATTTGTATAACTCTTGTGAGTGTTAGAATAGATATTTTTGTTCTTCTATTTTTTAGGTTTAGAAAACGGGAAGTGAGATTCTATTCTAAAGGAATTGGTTTAAGTGTTTAATCATTAAAACACTTGGGATTTGGTTTAAGAGTAAGCCTAGAAACTCTTGTGTGTAAGGTTGAAAGAGTAAGCCTTAAACTCTTGTATAATCTCAATCTTGTCAATAAGATTGTGTGAGATTGAAAATCCTAACTTGGGAATAAGTTAGGTGGAGACGAAGGATTGTTGTTGAATCCGAACTCCTTAAATCATTGTGTTCGTTATTCTTCCTACTCTAATCTCTTTCAATTCTTGTTCATATCTTAAAATCATTTTAATTTTGTAAAATTTTTCAATTGCCTTATTCACCCCGCCTCTAAGGAATTTTCATTTGGTATCAGAGCTTGAATTCTAGGAACTTCATTGCTAGAATACAAGATCATGGGAAGTGAAACTCAAAGCATTTCTTCTCTTAAACCTTTCTTTGATCGTAGCGATTATCCAAATTGGAAATCCAAAATGGAGCTATATCTAGATTGTGATTCCTCCAAACTTTAGGAAATTGTCCTAATAGGATGGGAACCACCTAAAGCTACCAAAGATGGTGTAATCACTACTCTTCCAAGAGATGAGTGAAGTAACAAACAAAAGGAAGAAAATTACAAGAATAAAAAGGCTATGATCACTATAGCCTCTTCTACGACAAGAGAAGAAAGTGTCAAGCTTCAATGTTGCACTTTGGCCAAGGAAATATGAGAGACCTTAGAAAATCACTATGAAGGCAATGTACAAGTTAGAAACATGAAGCCACATGAATCAATCACGGAGATGATAAACCATCTCAATGCTTTTCTCACAACCCTCAAGAAACTTAGAAAATATTTCTCCAAGGAAGAAGCAAACAACAAGATTCTAAGAATCCTACCTAAGAAGGATTGGGAATCTCAGGTTACTTCAATTGAGGAAGCTAGAAACCTCTCAACTCTCTCAACCAACGTGCTTATTGGAAATTTTTTACCCATAAGCTTACAATAAAGCAAAGAGGTGACGAGCAAGAAGAGAATAAAGAAAAGAAGAAGAACATTGCATTAAAAGCTTCACAAAATGATAGTGAAGAAGAAAATCTTAAAGACTCTAGTGATGAAGATGGTGAAATTATCATGCTAATAAGAAACTTCAAGAAGTTCTTGAGTAAACAAAGCTCCTAAAAAATAAGAGACTTTAACCAGAAGTATGAATGAGAAGGTAAGAAGAAAACTAAAGAGGTTACTTGCTATGAATGCAAGAAACCGAGACACATTCAAAGTGAATGCCCCAAACTAAAATTCGAGAACAAGGGAGCAAAGGATAGGAAGAAAGCCTTCAAAGCTACTTGAGATGATTCATCTGAATTCGAAAAGGAAGAGGAACAACAAGAAGTTGCCAATCTTTGCTTCATGGCTCTTGAAAATGAAAATGAGGTACCTTCTTCCTCCTATTATTCTTTTGATGATTGTGGTGATTATTATGATGATGATAATGAGAGCTCTATTGCTAGTAAACTTATGATTAAATGCAAAAGTTTACTTTCTAAGAATAAGCATTACAAGCATGAGTTAACTAGCTTAACCAAGGAATTAGAAAACTTAAGAATGACTTTTCTAAACTTGTTAAATCAAATGAAAAACTTGCAAGTAATTTGGAATTTTCAAGTTCCTTGGAAGACCAAGTTAAGCAAGCAAATGATGAAAATCATAAGCACTCTAAAGAAGTCTTAGAGTTAAGAAATTCCATTTCAAAATTCAAGAAAGAAAAAGAGACTTTAGATAGTCTTCTTAATTCTCAAAAATTTCATAGAGATACACATGGAATTGGGTATATAAATGGAATTTCTTTCTCATCATCATCACACATTAATTTTGTTAAAGCCTTACATAATTTGATTCCTTCCACTTCTAAACCGATAAACACTTAAGCTTTCAAAGCTAAAAAGTCTCATATGTCAAATGACAAGGGAAAGTCTTACAAGACTCAGCCTCCATTGACACAAAGAGGTAAAGTTCAAACAAGAAGACCTCAACCTAAACATGCTTATATATACACTAGACACAATTATAATAGGCATGCTTCACAATGCAATGCACATAAACATGTTGCACAAACCTATCAAAATACACATTGTCATTATCAATATATGTCTCGCACTATGACTCAAAAGAGTTATGGAAAACATTCACTGCCACAATACACAAGGCATGTTTCACATACTAAGAAAGCATACTATCCTAAAAGAATTAAATTTGCAAATATTGAGTGTTTTTATTGGATGACCAAAGGTCACTCTAGTAATGTATGCTTCTATAGAAAATTACATTTGCAATTGTTACCTTCGGATTACTTTGAGACTAACAAACCTAGACCAATTAAGGTTTGGGTTCAAAAAAATGTGTAAATTATCTTTTGTAGGTGTGCTTGAAGTCTACAAGAGTAAAAGGCAATTGGTATTTTGATAATGGATGTTCAAGACACATGATCGAAGACAAGGAGCAATTCAACAAGCTCAATGCTAAGGATAGGGGACATGTTACTTTCGAAGACAATGCAAAAGGAAAGATTATCAGCATTGGAGAAATTGATAATCCTCAATCCTTATCTATACATCATGTACTACTTGTTGATGGTCTTAAACATAATTTGCTAAGTATAAGTCAATTATGTGATATAGGAAATAAAGTCACTTTCTATCCTAAGAATTGCTTTGTTAGTAGTCTCGATGAAGACAAAGTAATTTTTAGTGGTGAAAGAATTGACAATATCTATGTTATGGATTTGAATAAAATTGACAACAAAGATATTAAATGCTTGATGTTTATTTCCCTTGACACATGGACATGGCATAGAAGGTTAGGACATGCAAATTTTGAGCTATTAAATGATCTTTGTAAGCATGAACTTGTGATTGGACTACTGAAACTTGAATTCACTAAAGATAAACCTTGTGATGCTTGTCAAAAGGAAAAACAATCCAAGTCCTCATTCAAGCCCAAAAATGTTATGTCAACCTCTAGGCCACTTGAACTTATACATATAGATTTATTTGGACCAACTAGAGTTACTAGTCTCGGTGGAATGCACTATGCATATGTTTTAGTTGATGACTACTCTAGATTTACTAGGTGTGTTTTCATGCTCATAAGAACGATGCTTCTAAAGCTTTTGAAATTTTTTTTAAAAAGTTCAAAAAGAAAAAGGGTTTTGTATTACTTCCATTAGAAGTGATCATGGAACCGAATTTTGAAAATGAAATTTTCAAAATCTTTTGTAATGAAAATAGTATTTCATATACATTTTCTTCTCCTAGAACTCCTCAACAAAATGGGGTAGTTGAAAGGAAAAATCAAACTCTAGCGAAAATGGCTAGAACAATGCTTCATGAGTATAACTTACCATTGTACTTTTGGGCGGAAGTTGTTAACACGTCTTGCTACATTGCAAATAGAGTTTTCAAAAGACCAATTTTAAACAAAACTTCTTATGAGCTTTGGAATAATAGAAAATTCAAAAATCTCATATCTAAGAGTGTTCGGATGCAAGTGCTTTATATTAAACACCAAGGACAATCTTGGAAAATTTGATTCCAAAGTCGATGAAGGAATTTTCCTAGGCTATTCCACCTCTAACAAAGTATATAGAGTGTTTAATTAAAGAACTCTAGTAGTTGAAGAATCTATGCATGTTTTTTTATGAATCCAACTCACTTGATCCTAGAAAGGATGTGTGTAGTGTTGATGATGATGTAGGTGACCTTATGGAAACAAGTATCCAAAATAAAAATACAGGCAAACCTTTGGAGCTTGAAGATCCTAGTAAAGAAGAAAATGAGAAATCACCTCAATCTACTTTAAAGGAAGATCTTCTAAGGATTGACAATTCAAGAAAGCACATCCTCAAAATCTCATCATTGGTGATACTGCACAAGGGGTAACAACAAGTTCTAAACTTAAGTCAAATGTTAATTTAGCTTTCATCTCTTAAATTGAGCCCAAAAATGTTGATGATGCTTTGAGTGATGAATTTTAGGTCCTTGCTATGCAAGAAGAGTTAAATCAATTTGAGAGAAATAAAGTTTTATCTTTGGTTCCTAGACGGAAACATCATCCTATTATAGGCACTAAATGGGTGTTTAGAAATAAGATGAATGAATAATGTTTCATAACTAGGAACAAAGCAAGGCTAGTAGCTAAAGGTTATAATCAAGAGGAAGGCATTGATTATTATGAAATCTTTGCCCCTGTTACAAGGTTAGAAGCTATTAGAATGCCACTTGCATTTGCATTATACATGGATTTTAAACTTTTTCAAATGGATGTTAAAAGTGTATTTTCAAATTGTTTTATTGAAGAAGAGGTTTATGTTGAGCAACCTCTGGGTTTTAAAAGCTTTGATTTTCCAAATAGTGTATTTAAACTTTCAAAAGCTTTATATGGATTGAAACAAGTTCCAAGAGCTTGGCATGAAAGATTGAGTAACTTTTTATTAGAGAAAGGATTCTCTAAAGGAAAAGTTTATACAACTCTTTTCATAAAGAAATCCAAACATGATTTATTGATTGTTTAGATTTATGTTAATGATATTATTTTTAGTGCTACTAACCATAGCTTGTGTGAGGAATTCTCTGAGTTAATGCAAGGAGAATTTGAGATTAGTATAATGGGTGAACTTAAGTTCTTCCTCGGATTACAAATCAAGCAATACAATGATGAGATTTTCATCAACCAGACCATGTATACAAGGGACATTCTCAAAAAGTTTGGCATGGATGGAGTAAAATCAAGCAAAACTCTAATGAGCACCACTACCAAACTCAACAAAGATGAGAATGGTAAACCGGTTGATGAAAAGCGATTTAGAGTTATGATTGGATCTCTTCTTTACTTAACTGTTAGTAGACCCAATATAATGTTTGCTACTTGCTTGTATGCTAGATTTCAGTCTAGTCCTAGAGAGTCTCATTTAAATGCAATCAAAAGAATTTTCAAATATCTAAGTGGAAGTTTGCATTTAGGACTTTGGTATCCTAGGAGTTCATCCTTTGACTTGATTAATTATTCGGATACAGACTTTACTGGTAGTTTATTAGATAGAAAGAGCACTTCTAAATTTGTCAATTTTTAGGACAATGTCTAGTTTCTTGGTTTAGTACGAAGCAATTTTCGGTTGCCATGTCCAATGCTGAAGCAGAATATGTAGCAGCTAGTTGTTGTTGCTCACAAGTTTTATGGTAAAAACAATAAATTAAGGACTATGACATTGAACTTAATCACATTCCTATTAAATGTGATAACACAAGTGCTATAAACCTTAGTAGGAATCCCATTCAGCATTCTAGAACTAAAGATATGGACATTAGACATCATTTCTTGCGTGATCATGTCCAAATTGGTGATATATGTCTTGAATTTGTTGACACAAATCATCAATTAGTGGACATTTTTACCAAACCTCTATATGAAGAAAGATTAAATTTCATTAAGCATGAGATTAGTATGATTAATGGTGGAAGTATGTCTTAGTTTTATGATAAATTGCTGAATTGATGGTTGATTATTTTTTTTCACTTGTTTATGTTTTCTTTTTATTTTCTGTATTTGATACTTTTTCAAAGCTTGCTAATAGTTAAGTTTTCTCATGCATATTTATTTTTGGTATATTTTTTGTTTTTAATACCTTATCATGATTGCACTTTAATAAAATTTCTTTTTGCTATTTAATAATTAATTGTTGAAGTTTTTTTCAATTAATAAATTATCTAAAATAAGCAAATTTATCTCATGTATATGATTTCCCATTTGCATGTTAATTATATATATCTAGTAAAATTTGATTTGATTGTCTCTATTGCTTATTTAATGCCAGACTCGTAAGCACCTAGATGTAAGGTGTTTAGGACCCAATCACAACATACAATACACTTGGCCTCATCCTCCTCCTTCCCCATTCCAAGATCCTCAATATGACCATGATTTTTAGATTTTTCTTAGTTTTGGTCTATCTTGCGTTTAATTGTTTTAGTTCTTGGTCTATTGTTTCCTTTTGGTTTATTTTTCGTATATTGTCTTGTTTTATCTCAATTTTATCTTTAAATTGGCATCTTTTTGGTATCTTGTCTTTGTTTTCTCTTTTCTTTTTGTCTTTGACAAAGGAGGAGAAATGGTGATATGATATGATAAGTGCCACATGATTTGTTATTTGTTACGTGCATTGTAAGTGTGGCTAGTTTCATAATGTTTAATGATCATGTTATCATATTTTATATTTGTGATAATAGGCCATGTTTTACTTACTTTGTTCATAATTTATCAAAGATTATAATTTCTTTTACAAAGGGGGAGATAAAATTTCTTTTGATCATATTTTTATTGTTTTAGTTCTCGGTCTTTTATAAAGTTATATGTACTATTTTGTAATCCATTAAAAAGACCTTGTTTTTACTTTGATTCTTAAATTTATATTTCTTATCTTGTCTAAAAGGGGAGAAATAAAGAAATATATTATCTTTTAAAGGAGACAAGATTTTTATGATTATTTTCAATTGATATCATCTCCTTTATATTAAAGTTTTATTGTGCAAAATTATGAAACATGCTATGTCATACTTTTGAAAATTGTTTTCTAATCCTTATATATGCTATGATAATTTGTATTGTGTTAACCTTAGAAATGATAAATCTTGATTTTGATCTTAAAAAACTTATTTTTGAGCATTTAATTTTATTTTTTTAAGTGTGTATAAGTTAGGACTCAATTGGAAGTCAAAATGAAGTACGGGATTGATAAGTGGGCTGATTCGACCTCTAAGATTCAAGAAGGCTTTTGACATACTAAGAGATTTATAATGAAAAAGCGATCTGCTTAATATTTGAAGTAGACATCATAAGATTTCTAAATTGAGCTTACTTGTCAACATCTGAGCTCATTTGGGTTTGCAAATCTTCAGTCAAATTCAACATATACAGCTTCCAATTTAGGTTGCATAACTCTTAGTATTTCAGCAATATCTTGAGCTACAGAAGTCCAATTGAGGTGATTTAAAATGATATAGAAATATAAGAAAAATATCTATAACTTTTATAAAGAAATATTAGGCTAATTAGATCGTATTAGAGGACTAAATTCTCTGACACAGTCGTGTGCACTTGGTGAGGGATCAAACTGCAACATTTTTTAAGAAGTTGTACAAATCACGACCGGGACAATGACTACGATCATTTTTTGACAAAATGGATAGTACATATCCCAAGTACTAATCCTGACCGGGACCAAGCCTGGGACTATAAATCCTGATCGGGATCAATGCAATCTCGCCCGGGACCAGCACAGAGTTCAAACACAACGGCTATAACGGATTTATTTTTGAATATCCCGACTAGGACTGATGAAATCCTGACTGGGAGATGAAAAATTACAGCTCAAAAGTCTAAATTATATTCAAATGGTATTTAAATTTGTTGGAAACGAAATTATTGTTTCTAACTGCTATAATTAAATTACTCAAGTATAAATACAACCTCTGAAGATCATTTAGAGGTGAAGAAACTTGTTTATTCATTATATACGTCAAAGCATTCAATTAATTCATTCTCTTTAATTAATTCTTGTATTTGATAAACTCTTGTGAGAGTTTGGTGAGTGTTAGAATAGAAATTCTTATTCTTCTATTTTATGGGATTTAGAAAACGGGAAGTGAGGTTTTATTCTAAAGGAATTGGTTTAAGTGTTTAGCCATTAAAACACTTGGGAATTGGTTTTAGAGTGAGCTTTAAAACTCTTGTTTGTAAGGTTGAAAGAGTGAGCCTTAAACTCTTGTGTATACTCAATCTTGTGAATAAGATTATGGGTGATTGAAAATCCTTCTAAATTCTTGGGGATAAGTTAGGTGGAGACGTAGGATTGTTGGGAACCTGAACTCCTTAAATTCTTATGTTGATCATTCATCCTTCTTAACATTCTTCTAAATTCTTGCTTATTTGTTTTTAAGTTTTGATTTTTATTCAACAGCCCTATTCACCCCCCCCCCCCCCCCCCCCTTAAGGGCATTTTCATTTGGTATCAAAGCTTGAATTCTAGGAACTTCATTGTTAGAATACAAGATCATGGGAAGTGAAAATCAAAACTCCTCCTCTCTTAGACCTTTCTTTGATGGTAGTGATATCCAAATTGAAAATTTAAAATGGAGCTATATCTAGATAATGAATCTAGACTTTGGGAAAGTGTCCTAAAAGGATGGGAACCTCCTAAAGCTACCAAAAATAGTATAGTCACGATTCTTTCAAGAGATGAATGGAGTAATAATCAAAAGGAAGAAAACATCAAGAACAAAAAGGCTATAATCACTATAGCATCCTCTATGACAAGAGAAGAAAGTAGTAAGCTTCAACATTTTATTTCTGCCAAGGAAATGTGGGAGACCTTAGAAAATTACTATGAAGGCAATGTACAAGTTAGAAGTAAGAAGGTTCAACTCCACATGTATGAGTATGAACTCTTCAAAATGAAGCCACATGAATCTATCACGGAGATAAAAAAAACCATCTCATGGCTCTTCTCACAACTCTCAAGAAACTTGGAAAACATTTTTCCAAGGACAAAGTAAAACAAGATTCTAAGAATTCTACCTAAGAAGGATTGAGAATCTAAAGTTACTTCAATTGAGGAAGCTTAAGACCTCTTAAGTCTCTCAACTGATGTGCTTATTAGAAAGCTTCTTACCCATGAGCTTACAATAAAATAAAGAGGTGAAGAGCAAGAAGAGAAGGAAGATAAGAAGAAAAGCATTGCACTAAAAGCTTCATAAAATGATAGTGAAGAAGAAAACATTGAAGATTCTAGTAATGAAGATGATGAAATTTCCATTCTCACAAGAAACTTCAAGAAGTTCTTGAGAAAACAACACTCCCCAAGAACTAGAGACAATAAAAAGTATAAAGGAGATGGTAAGAAGAAATCCAAAGAAGTTACTTGCAATGAATGCAAGAAACCAGGTCACATTCAAAGTGAATGTCCTAAACTTAAATTCAAGAACAAGGGAGCAAAGGATAAAAAGAAGGCTTTCAAGGCTACTTGGGATGACTCCTCCGAATCCAAAAGAGAAAAGGAACAACAAGAAGTGGCCAACCTTTGCTTTATAGCTTTTGAGGATAAAAATGAGGTACCATCTATTTCTAACTTATCTTGTGATGATTATAGTGAAGATGATGATGATGATGATAATGATGAGATTTCTATTATGAACAAACTTATGCATAAATATACTAGCTTACTTTCTAGGAAAAGTTTTACAAATATAAGTTTACTAGCTTATCCGAGGAATTCAAAAACTTGAAAAATGATTTTTCTAAACTTGTTAAATCGAATGAAAAAATTGCAAGTGGTTTGGAATGTTCAAGTTCCTTGGAAGACCAACTTAAGAAAGCAAATGATGAAAATCATAAACTTTCTAAAGAAGTCTTAGAGTTAAAGAATTTCATTTCTAAATTCCAAAAGAGAAAAGAGACTTTTAATAGTCTTCTTGACTCTCAAAAATTTCATGGAGATACTTATGGAATTAGATACAAAAATGGAATGACTCCCTTATCATCATCACACATTAATTTTGTTAAAGCATCACTTGATTCTACTGCATCTACATCCAAAAATGAGACTTAAGCCTTTAAAGCTAAGAGGTCCCATGTGTTGAACCATAAGGGAAAGTCCAATAAGACTCAACCTTCACTAACACAAAGAGGTAAGGCTCAAACTAGAGCCCCACAACCAAAGCATACATGTACACTAGACATAATCATAATAGGCATGCTACATAACACAATGCACATAAACATGTTGCAAAAACCTATCAAAATACACATTATCATTGCCAATGTATGTCTCACACTATAACTCAAAAGAGTTATAAAAAGAATTCACCACCACAATACACAAGGCATGTTTCACACACTAGGAAAGCATATCATCCTAGGAAAAATAAATTTGCCAAAGTTAAGTGTTTTTATTGCATGACCAAAAGTCACTCTAGCAATGTGTGCTACTATAGAAGATTGCACTTAAACTTGCTTCTTTTGGATTATTTTGAGACTAACCAACCTAGACCAAGAAAGGTTTACGTTCAAAAGAATGTATAAATTGTGTTTTGTAGGTATGCTTGAAATCCACAAAGACGAAAAGAAAGTGGTATCTCGATAGTGGATGTTTAAGACACATGACGGAAGACAAAGAGCAATTCAACAAGCTTAATACTAAGGATGGAGGACATGTCACTTTCGAGGACAATGCAAAAGGAAAAATTATTGGCATTGGAGAAATTGGTAATTCTCAATCCTTATCCTTACATCATGTATTGCTTGTTGATGGTCTTAAACATAATTTTCTTAGTATAAGTCAATTATGTGAAATGGAAAATAAAGTCACTTTCTATCCTAAAAATTGCTTTGTTAGTAGTCTTGATGAAGATAAGGTAATTTTTAGTGTTAAAAGAGTTGATAATGTCTATGTTATTTATTTGAATGAAATTGATAATAAGGATATTAAATGCTTGATGGCTATTTCTCATGACATATGGACAAGGCATAGAAGGTTAGGACATGCAAATTTTGAGCTATTAAATGATCTTTGTAAACATGAACTTGTAATTGGTTTGCCGAAAGTTGAATTCACTAAGGATAAACCTTGTGATGCTTGTCAAAAGGGAAAACAATCCAAGTCCTCATTTAAGCTAAAAAATGTTATGTCAACCTCTAGGCCACTTGAACTTATACATATGGATTTATTTGGTCCAACTAGAGTTGCTAGTCTCCGTGGAATGCACTACGCATATGTATTGGTTGATGACTACTCTAGATTCACTTGAGTGTGTTTCCTTGCTCATAAGAATGATGCTTTTAATTTGTTTGAAAATTTTGCAAAAATAATTCAAAAAGAAAAAGGTTTTTGCATTACTTCCATTAGGAGCGATCATGGAACCGAATTTGAAAATTAATTTTTCAAAACCTTTTGTAATGAAAATGGTATTTTCTCCTAGAACTCCTCAACAAAATGGGGTAGTTGAAAGGAAAAATCAAACTCTAGTGGAAATGGCTAGAACAATGTTTCATGAGTATAATTTGTCTCTATATTTTTGGACGGAAGCCGTTAACACGTCTTGTTATATTTCAAATAGAGTTTTCAAAAGATCAATTTTAAACAAAACATCTTATGAGCTTTGGAATAATAGAAAACTCAAAATCTCATATCTAAGAGTATTTGGATGTAAGTGCTTTATATTAAATACCAAGGATAATCTTAGGAAATTTGACTCTAAAATCGATGAAGGAATTTTCCTAGGCTACTTCACCTCTAGCAAAGCATATAGAGTATTTAATAAAAGAACTTTGATTGTTGAAGAATCTATGCATGTTGTTTTTTATGAATCAAACTCACTTGATCCTAAAAAGGATATTTATAGTGTTGATGATGATGGGTGATCTTGTGAAAGAGAAAAATGAAGAAGGAAATGTTAACAAACCTTTGGAACTTGAAGATCCTAGAAAGGAGGAAGATAAGGGAGTATCTTAACCTACCTTAAAGGTTGGTCTTCTAAAGGATTGGCAATTCAAGAAAGCTCATCCTCAAGACCTCATTATCGGTGATACTACGCAAGGGGTAACAACTCGTTCTAAACTTAAATCTATTATTAATTTAGCCTTCATTTCTCAAATTGAACCTAAAAATATTGACGATGCTTTGAATGGTGAATTTTGGATCCTTGTTATGCAAGAAGAGTTAAATCAATTTGAAAGAAACAAAGTTTGGACTTTGGTTCTTAGACCAAAACATCATCCTATTATATGTGTCAAATGGGTGTTTAGAAATAAGATGAATGAATAAGGTGTCATAACTAGGAACGAACCAAGACTAGTAGCTAAAGGTTATAATCAAGAGGAAGGCATTGATTATGAAGAAAACCTTTGCCCCCGTTGCAAGGTTAGAAGCTATTGGAATGTTACTTGCATTTGCATCTTACATGGATTTTAAACTTTATCAAATGGATGTTAAAAGTGCATTTTTAAATGATTTTATTGAATAAGAGGTTTATGTTAAACAACCTCCGGGTTTTGAAAATTTTGATTTTCCAAATCATGTGTTTAAACTTTCAAAAGCATTATATGGATTGAAGCAAGCTCCAAGACCTTGGTATGAAAGATTGAGCAACTTTTTATTAGAGAAAGTTTTCTCTAAAGGAAAAGTTGACACAACTCTTTTCATAAAGAAATCCAAACATGATTTGTTAATTGTTCAAATTTATGTTGATGATATTATTTTCGGTACTACTAATCATTGCTTGTGTGTGGAATTTTCTAAGATAATGTAAGGAGAATTTGAAATGAACATGATGGGTGAACTCAAGTTCTTTCTTGGACTTCAAATCAAGCAATGTAAAGATGAAATTTTCATCAGTCAAACTAAATATGCAAGAGACATTCTCAAGAAGTTTGGCATGGATGGAGTCAAATCAAGCAAAACTCCAATGAGTACCACAACCAAACTCAACAAGGATGAGAATGGCAAGCCGGTTTATAAAAAGCGATTTAGTGATATGATCAGATCCCTTCTTTATTTAACTGTTAGTATACCCGCTATCATGTTTGCTACTTGCTTATGTGCTAAGTTACAATCTACTCCTAGAGAGTCTCATTTGAATGCAATCAAAAGAATTTTGAAATATCTAAGTGAAAGTTTGCATTTAGGACTTTGGTATCCTAGAAGTTCATCATTTCACTTGATTAGTTATTCGGATGCAGACTTTGCCGATAGTTTACTAGATAGAAAGAGCACTTTCGGAACTTGTCAAGTTTTAGGACAATGCTTAGTTTTTTGGTTTAGTAAGAAACAAGTTTCAGTTGCCATGTCCACTGCAGAAGCATAATATATTACTGCAAGTTTATGTTGTTCACAAGTTTTATGGCAAAAATAATAATTGATGGACTATGGCACTAAACTTGATCGCATTCCAATCAAATATGATAACACAAGTGCTATAAACCTTAGTAAGAATCCTATTCAATGTTCTAGAACCAAGCATATAGATATTAGACATCATTTCTTGCGTGATCATGTTCAAATTGGTATATATCTCACTTGAATTTGTTGATACAAATAATCAAATTGCTGATATTTTCACCAAACCTCTCAATGAAGAGAGATTGAACTTCATTAAGCATGAACTAGGCATGATTGATGGTTATAGTTTGTCTTAATTATTTGTTTAAATTAGTGAATTGATGGTTGAACTTGTTTTCATGTGAAATCATGTTGTGTTTATCATATCACCTTGATTGTTTTAGGTAATTAATTTGATTTCTTTTAAGTGTTTGATTTTGATCTTAACATTTTTTATTGAACTTTATTTTCAATAAATTAATTATTTTTAGAGCATTAAGTGTTTCCTGCTCATATGCGACTTTCATTCATCCTCCTTCATCTCCTCCTCAAAACTAGCTTCTTTTTATGTCCTTTTTCTGTGTTTGCTCGTCAGTATCTGTTTGGTTTATTTTCAGTATATTTTTCGTTTCTGAGATTTGAGCTGCTAGTTTATATTTAAGTCAATTTTATGTCAGTTTATATTTGATTTATTTTCTGTTTTCTTTAGGTTTATGAACCAAGGGTTGTATGTTTATGTCTTGTTTACAATTGATATTTTAAATATCATTGTACTCCTATCTTTTTATTAATGGAATCTTATTTTTCTCAATTCATGTTTCTTTAATTCTTTTTTATTTTTCCAAAGGGGGAGAAAAATTTGAGTTTGCTTAAGCTTAATTCTTTTCGTGATTATTATTTATTTCCTTGTTATTTTTGTTACATGCATTGTAAGTGTGGCTAGCTTGTATGATAATTAATGATCATATTATCATATTTTAATATTTGTGATGCTAAGCCTTATTTTGCTTACTTGCATAATTTTATTTAGTCTTTCACAAAGGGGGAGAATTTTTTTTTTAAGTTGAACTTTCATGTTTTTCATTGTTTTAGTTCTTGGTCTTTAAAATGCTACCTGTACTATTTTGTGATGCAGTATTTTAGTAAAATTTGTTGTCTTCTACCATGTTTATGTTTTTTTAAATATTTTTTCATGTATTTAATGTTGTTATTTTTTTAACAAAAGGAGATAAATCTTAAAATTTATATTTCTTATCATGCCAAACAATGGGAGAAATATATATTTTGCATTAACTCTTATTTATTTGAATTTCTTACTCCTTATAATATGCATAAATTTAGGGGGAGTAAAATTCATTTAATGCAATTCAAATTATCACACACTTCACTTTATATTATTATCTCAAACTCAAAATAAGTTTGTCGAAATCAAAAAGGGGGAGATTGTGGACCTTAGCCAATGATCAATCTTAATTTTGATCTTAACAAACTTATTTTTGAGCATTTTATTTTATTTTTTTTAAGTGTGTATAAGTTAGGACTCAATTGGAAGTCAAAATGAAGTATGGGATTGATAAGTATGCTTTTGGGCTGATTCAACCTCTGAGATTCAAGAAGGCTTTTGACATCCTTACAGCTTTATAATGAGAAAGTGATCCACTTGACATTTGAAGTAGACATCATAAGCTTTCTGAATTGAGCATACTTTTCAAAATCCGAGTTCATTTGGGTTTGTAAATCTTCAGTCAAAGTCAGCATATACAGCTTTCATTTTAGGTTGCACAACTTTTAGTATTTCAGCAATATCTTAAGCTACAGAAGTCCAATTGAGATGATTCAAAATGATATAGAAATATAAGAAAAATATCTACAACTTTTATGAAGAAATATTAAGTTGATTTGATCTTATTCAAGGGCTAAATACTCCAACACAGTCGTGTGCACTTAGGAACTCGGCCAGAGATCAAACTGCAACATTTTTTAAGAAGTTGTACATATCCTAAGTGGGACCATGCAAATCTTGACCAAGACCATGACCGGGATCATTTTTTGACAAAATGGACAGTACATATCCCGAGCACTGATCCTGATCGAGACCAAGACCGGGACTACAAATCCCGTCTAGGACCAGCGCAGAGTTCAAACACAACAGCTATAACGGATGTAATTTTAAATATCCCGACCAGGACTGATGAAATCCTGACTGGAAGCTAACAAATTACAGCTTAAAAGTCCAAATTATATTCAAATGGTGTTTCAATTTGTTAGAAACTAAATTATTGTTTCTAACAGCTATAATTGAATTGCTCAAGTATAAACACAACCTCTGAAGATCATTTAGAGATGAAGAAACATGTTTATTCATTATATACTTCAAAGCATTCAATTAAGCTCAAAAATTCTCTTTAATTCATTCTTATATTTGATAAACTCTTGTGAGAGTTTGGTGAGTGTTAGAATAGAAATTCTTATTCTTCTATTTTCTGGGATTTAGAAAACGGGAAGTGAGATTTTATTCTAAAGAAATTGGTTTAAGTGTTTAGCCTTTAAAACACTTGGAAATTGGTTTTAGAGTGAGCCTTAAAACTCTTGTTTGTAAGGTTGTAAGAGTGAGCCTTAAACTCTTGTGTATACTCAATCATGCGAATAAGATTGTGGGTGATTGAAAATCCTAACTTGGGAATAAGTTAGGTGAAGATATAGGATTGTTGAAAATCTGAACTCCTTAAATTCTTATATTGATCATTCTTCCTTCTTAACATTCTTCTAAATTCTTGCTTATTTGTTTTTAAGTTTTGATTTTTATTCTATAGCCCTATTCACCCCCCTCCTTTCAGGGCGTTTTCAAATTATTTTTGATACATAACAAAGCAATATTGAATTTATGCATATATTAAGGAGGAGTAAAATTTTTTCACATATTGCACCTATTTAATTTGAAAGGGGGAGCCATTTAATGTAGCACACATAGCTATTCATGTTAATTATTTTTGGCACTCACACACACTTTATTTATTTTTATCAAATTGGTTGTCAAAGCCAAAAAAGGAGAGATTGTTGACCATTTGCATGATTATGCTCCTAATTTTGACTTTGACAAACAATTTAAGTTGCTAATGATTTTATTTAAGTGTGTAGGAACTTAATTTAAGTTGTTCAAAGCTTGGAAATATGAAATACTCTTTAAAGGAGTGTTTAACATGTATTTTATGAAGTACATGAACCAATGTAAGTGCCTAAGTTAATTGATGCAAAAGGAGCCAAGAAAAATCAATTTTTGGACTTACAAGTGTCTCCTCACGAGTTGTCCCTTTTGGGTGCCCATTTTCAGCAATTTTAGCTGTTTTGGACAGCTCCGCTCACTAGCGTTGCTCACAGTCATGAAGAGCTCATGAGGGTAGTCCAGACAGCTCAAAACGGGCAAAAACAAGCAAATTTCAAACTCCAACAGTCCTTAAGTCGACCCTCACAAGCTAGGACACTCCCCTTACAACCGTAAGCAGCGTTTCAGCTATAAAAAGTCCAAATTAAACCAAAGATGATCAAGAGACGTTGGAGACACAATCAATGCCTCCAACAACCATATTTTTGAGTTGTTTGTCTATATAAACAACTCATTGAGTTCCATTGAAGTTTAAGAAACTTGTTTATCATTCATTCTCTCTTAAGCATTTAATTGAGCTCTCAAATTCTCTCTTAACAATTTTTGTATTTGTATAACTCTTGTGAGTGTTGGTGAGTGTTAGAATACATATTCTTGTTCTTCTAGTTTCTGGTTTAGAAAATGGGAAGTAAGATTATATTTTAAAGAAATTGGTTTAAGCGTTTAGCCATTAAAATACTTGGGATTTGGTTTAAGAGTAAGCTTAGAAACTCTTGTGTGTAATGTTGAAAGAGTGAACCTTAAATTCTTGTGTAATCTCAATTTTGTAAATAAGATTGTATGAGATTGAAAATTCTAACTTAGGGATAAATTAGGTGGAGACGTAGAATTATTGTTGAATCCAAACTTCTTAAATCGTTGTGTTCATTATTCTTACTACTCTAATCTCTTTCAATTCTTGTTCATATCTTAAAATCATTTTAATTTTGTAAAATTCTTCGATTGCCTTATTTACCCCCAAGAGGAAAATAAATTTTAAGGAGAGCCACTCTCATAAAACAAATGACAACGGTATCTGTCTCTTAGTACGAGATGGATACGAAAGTACTTGCAACCGTTATCGGTCCATTTTCCAACTAATACACATCCGCTAATACACTAATGTTGTAATTCATCTAATGTTGTCGCCGTCAGAACCTGGAATGAGATGTCTGTGGCTATTATCATGTTCAATTCCTTTAGTTTTACTAATTCTAGTGTATAAGTAATATTAAATTATCGTTCAAAAAAAAAGTAATATTAAATTAATCATTAAAATTTTTTACCATTTTTACTGTTTTTATAAGTAGTATTAAAATTTTTTTTACTATTATATAATTTTATTTTGATTGAATTAAAATAGTCAGAGTGGAGCGAACTTCATATACAAGGGATTTAGATAAAAGAATAATAAAATAAAATAAAATATATAAAAAATAATTATATTTCTTTGTAATTTATTTATTTAATTTAAAAGTGATTTTTTTTTTTTTTTAACATTTGAAAGAGAATAAATTGATGCTTACTTTGGCGGAAGCCCCCAAGTTAGACTATATTGCTAGAGTATAAAGAGTTCACATTAATTACGTTTTATTTTAAATTGATTATTATAAAAATTTGTGAATCACATAAACACTAAAATGTATATGAACCACTCAATACATGGTGTTTGATTCCTGAATAATTAAATTATATTTTCTCATACAAGTAGTGAATTTTACAGAGCTGGTGTATTTTTAAATTATAAATAATTTTTATGGTATTAATTGGTCTGTTATCTTGAAAGCGACAAATTCTATACGAAAAGTCCTTACATGCAAGGAAAACTTCTGCTAATTGTGTCAAAACACGTTTAACCAATCTGAGCCACATTGCATCAATGCGTTAAAATATATTTTATGATTTTAAAAAGTTTTTTTTTTCCAATTTCTTTTATGATTTTTTTTGGGGCGGGGGGGGGGGGGGGGGAGGGGTTTAGGAGAAAACCGGGTGCTAAAAGACACTCATTAGCCACTAAGAAAAAGTTTTATGATATATTTAACCATTGCTTAACCATCACATAGCAACGACATTTTAAATGAGGTGAAGCATCTATATCCATCATTTTTGGGATATCGATATTTATTCAATACAGTCTGATACTTGTTTAATATGTGTTCAATAAATGTTGTATCATGACTAAACATTTGTCGTATTATTTTATTATTTTCTGGAAACAAAATGACATAGCTGAAACACGTGTAGGGCATGGCATAATACTTTTTAGAACACAATTTTTTTTTGTCACTTTTTGTACATGTTATATATATGGTATTGGTAGCTAGATTATTAGTCGAATGATTACTGTCAATTCTTAAATTATTTGGAGTTTTTCTTTGTAATAGTAGCTCCATTATTTTGTACAAGTCATGTCTATTGACAATTTTTAATGTATGCCTTATATATGATAATGATTGATAATTAAATAAATGATTATATTAAGTGTTTAAATTTTATGGACTTTTTATTTTATCACACTAATTTTATTTTTTTTAATAAATCATTTTTTATATAATAGCAAATAATACATATTTTATGTGGGATATATATAACGTGTCTCACATGTGTCGTATCCTTAAATTTTAAAAATTCATCATATTCATACTTCTTAGACAATAATCCTTTCATATATATTCAAAACCCCAATCCTTTATGAAAAAAAAATTATTTTATTTTTAATTATTTACTTATGGCTTATTCTCTCAAATTAAATAGCTTATCATATTGAAAACAAAACTTATCAAGACATTTATCACTATTTGAGGTGTTTTAAAAATATTCTTATAACTTAAAATGAAACTATTCAAACACTTAAATTAGTTGAAAAGTATTTATATGTTGTTTTTTTAAAATTTAAGATGTTAAAATAGTTAATTTATAAATAAAGAGGACAAACTAGTAAACAGTGTCAAGTTCAAGATACTGCAAATATATTAAGTCTTTATTAAGTTAAAAAAAATCAAAGAGAATATAAGATAATAGCTTTTTTTTTTTTGAATTTGAAAGAAAATTTTACCATTTTTTCATGATTATATTTTTTTTATTATTTTACTGTTTGATTTCTAAAAAAAAATTAACTGTAAAAATACTTAACAAAAATACTTAACACGTAACCTAATTTTAAATGCTCATTACCACTACTGAATTAAAGAAAGGAATGAACTTTTAGTGATGGAGTAGTCAAATGGTAACTTCTCTCTAACGGCATTTTTAGGTGCAGTGTTCAATTTCTACAATTGTCGATTTAAAAGAGAGTATTGTCTCCTATTATATAATTCATTCAAATTTAAGTCATATAACTCCCTATTAAAAAAAAAGAAAGAAAGAAAGAAAGAAAGGGACTTCTTATTGTTGTTGATTTCGTGATATGGGTGTCTTAGTAATTATATGCTCTTGTATCTCTTTTCTTGTATTGTTTCTTTAGCATATTATATGAGATCACTTTATGTATATTTCGTAAAGAACTAGTTCAGTAGTTGCATATGTTTAATTTAATTTTGAAGTAGGCCTTTGTTTAGGGGATTAAAGATTTTTTTTTTTTTTTTTGAACAATGGGGATTAAAGAATTCATTTCAGTTTGATTTCCATTTCATGAATAAAAAGCATTGGCTCATTTGAATTAATTAAACTTATAAAAATGGAAACTCAAAAAAAATCCTAATAATCACTTTTCTTTTAATACTTAAAAAGGATATTCACTTTTGTTGGTGAAATCTGATGGACATAAAATTTGGCATTTTTTTTGGGTCATCCAAAGCAATTTTCTTGTGGTGGGACCCAGCGGCAATTTTATATAATACACTACCAATATAGGTGTAATTAAGCCGAATTTTCAGGAATTCAAACTTGTTTATAATCTAATCAAATTCGAGCTGAAATTATTATATCATTTGGTATTCATAAACTATTCACAAAAATTTAAATGTACTTAAAAAAATTTTTAAAAATAAAAATAATAAATTAAAATTATATATTTAAAAATTAAAAATAAATTATTTATTAAATAAAATATAATATATTTTATAAAAAATCTGATTTTATTTTTAAAATATATTTTTTACAATAAAAATTTATATACTTTATATATATATAATTAAATTATTAAATATTATATACCTACCGACCCTTAGGGCATCTCCAACGACACTCTAAAATTGTTGTTTTGATGTTGGAGATGGCTCCAACCACACACCATTTCCAGCAGCAAATTTGTTGGGCATTGTTCTCAACAGCAAACATTATTCTTTTTTTTAATTACATAATAGGCTATACTTTTACATTTTTAATAAAACCAATTTTAATTGATATTATTTTATTTCTTTTATAATACATATGATATTTATTTTATTTATTTTTTAATTAATAAAATATCAAATTAGTTTAAAGTATTATTATTTATATTTTTAAAATTTACATAATTATTTGACTATTATTTTTACTAAATTTTTGTTGCACTTATATAAAATCTTAATTAAGATAATTCATTATTAAACTAAATTTTGATTAAAATAAATATTAAAAATATTTAAATTGGATGAATATGTAAAAAATAAAAAATATGGGTGTAATTTGTGAAGCTAATAAAAAGTAAGAAAATAATAAATAATTAGAGATATAAAAAAATATACAAATAATATTTCTTTTTGTATAAAAATTAATATTATAGATTAGAAATAAAATATTGTACATACACAAATTTATTTGCACCAAATTTATACTTTGGGTAGGAAATGACGTTATATAGATCTTATCTATTCAAATCTTTCTTTACAGTATTGGTTTTAGCATTGTACATAACCAAGAAGAAAAAGGAGACAAGAAAAGAAAATTATTTACTAAGGACTCATATATAAATGATGATTTAGACCACCCTCTCTTATTGTTCCAAATATATAAACATAATATGTTATATTTATAAAATACTAATCGATAAATAAAAATATTTAATATGATGGTGCATATTTTCTTTGGTGACTTGGTGAAATGAACTTTGAAATAGTAATGGAATGACCATCAAAAAAAGAAGTAAACAATGTTCCCAACAATTGTTACTAGATAGCCACATTGATGACAGAACAATTTTTGTTGTTATTTTTATCTTCTTTTTTTTTTCAAATTTATAAATTATATTACCATTTTATTAATTAAACCATTACATTATTTCTTAATTAATTTCACGGTTGTATTAGTTAATTAACCATCACAACAATCCTTCTAATGTATTCAAACTCTTGTGACAAAATTAATTATTTTAACTAATTACTTAAAATTTATCAACTTGAGTCAGTGAAAAAATAGTTAAATGGTAACTATTCTCAAAAGGTATTCTAAGAATATTTTAATTCTTGTCGTCATTAATTTAAAAAAGAGAATTATCATTTACTGTACAGTCTATTGAAATTTAATTATCAATTTATATAGAGCTAAATTTAATATAAAATTTCACACAATAATTTTATCTTATTACTAAACTATAACATATTACACATATAATCAAAGAAGTTGGGCTACATCTATGGAAAGTTAACAGAAAAATAAAAGAAACATGCTAAACAAATATTGAAGTCAACTTCAACATCTAGAAACATATAAAAGAACGTGAAAAAATATTTTTATATTTATTTTCTAAAAAAAAAAAAAAAGCTGTTATTAACTTCCGTTGTAACAAAGAAAAAAAAAAGCTGTGATTTGAGAAGGCTAACAGCCGTGCGACTCCAAAAGCTCTGCCTCACAGAGTCGGCGGCTCCATTAGCACTACCAGTGAGCTTGAGACTTAGCGGGTAGCACGCGAGCTAATTTTAGCGGGTAATTCTGTTCTTTTATATCTATATGACACGTGTCGTCTCGTTCTTCATATCTATAGACACGTGTCGTCGGATCAAGGATACTTTGCTGCCAAGCTTCCTTAAAAACGCAATTTTAAGAAAAATAAAAAAACGAAAGAAAATTTTATTTTTCTTCTCGCTATTTATTGGTTGCCTTTATCTGTTAAAAAAAACATTTCCTCAGAAACTAACTAAAACTACTTCTGCTGCTGCTGCTGCTGCTGCTAGAGCTTCCTAGAGAAAGAGATCATGGAGTCGATGAAAATGAAGAAAACAACAGATCAGGATGCTGTTTATTTCAGTTCCAGGAAGCGCGGAAGCGTGTTCCCAAAGAAGAGGAAGCTAGTGAAGCGAATGATTTTTGATTCTTTTGTGCAGTTTCTTCGTGATTCGCTTTGCTTAGCTTCTGCAAACTCTCTTGATCTTGCTGATCAACACAACAACGATAATGGATTCAGCTGCTGGCTCTGCCTCAAAAATCTCTTTACTTCGCCATCTGCAAAAGTATCAAATGCTGATGACCACTACTGAATTAAAGAAGACTTCTTATTATTTTCTTGATTTCTTGGAATGGATCTTATCAATTTTTATTATTCCTTCTTTATTTCTCTTTTTTCTCAGGTCTTCTATCTCTGTTTCTTGATTTCTCGAAATGGGTCTTATTGCACCTTCTTTTCTTGTAAGTTCCTTTTGCATATTGTTGTAATAAATTAGTTATATGATTTAATTTTTGAAGTGAGCTTTTAAAAATCTTGATGCTGTGACTGTTGTGATTTCGCCGGCAGTGGGTCTATTTCTCGACCAGAAAAAAAGAGAACTAATTTCAGTTAGTTTTAGAAATGTATAAAATTTCTGCTCTGTTTACCATACGTAAAACAGAGGCATGATGAAACACAGAGAAATATAACAGAGTAAGCTTTAGAGTTCCACAAAACATCCAAAAAAGTAATAAGAAAACAACATTTTCAAGAACTGCCTTCTTTCATCGGATTGAAAATTTTCAGTTTAAATTTCTTGAATAAAAGCATTGGTTAAATGGGTATAAAATTGGAAAATAGAAACGCAAAAGGAGACAATTTTTTTCAAAAGAAAATAAGAGAGAGAGAGATGACGGCAGTCGCCGGTAGTCACTTCTTTTCTTTTGGGTCCTTGTAAGGATAAGAGGGAGGTTTCCTCAAAAAAAAAAAAAAAAAAAAAAGATAAGAGGGAAGTATATATAAATTAGGTTAAATTTGAGCGAGGAAAATGAAATTTACTTAAAATATAATTAGTATAATTAATAAATATTTTAATTAATATTAAATGATTTGTATCATTTGATAAAAATTATATATTTCGGATAAAAATATATTAAAATAAATTGATGAATTTATAATACCAATATATATATTAAAATAAAATATTAATAAATTGATAAACTAATAATCTTTTCTTAAAAATAAAATTTAAAATATTAAATAAATGGTCATCCTTAGTTATGTTGACAAACAATTTTTTTTTAATTAGGAGCTAAAATATGAATAAAAATATGAGAGAAGACGGAGTAACTAATATGAGAAATGCAAGGAAGAAACATTTTAAACCGTCTCTTTGCACAATTTCTCTTTTATTGGTCCACGTCACCTGTAAAAATTTTGACTAACTACTGTCTACCGCCATCCAACTCATTTTCCTCTCTCTTGCTATCATGCCATTTGCTTTGGATTACCGGAAAATGCAAGTTATGAAACTAGTCTCTAGCAGCTGGTTTGAAGTCCAAATGGTTCTTGAAATCTTCCCCCACAATTGACATTTTTCGACAAATATATTTTATCTTATTATGTTCCAGTTTTAATATAAAATCTATTATAAAATCTGAATCTAATTATAACAATATACATTTTTTTCAGAAATGCTAAATTATTTTATCATGTTAATTTTTGAATATTATCAAATCATTATACATATACTAATAAAATATAAATTTCATGATAATTGTGTAAAACATCAACTGTAAGTAAGAATCTCACAATCCGAATAGAAGAAAAAAATATATTAAATTTTTTATTATTGTTTAATGAGAAAAAATCTAAGCGTTAATGTTTTGCTTTTGGACAAATTCATTATTTGGGCCTCCAACTTATCAAATTTTTTACAATTGGTTTCTTATCTTATATTTTAAAGAATTGAGTCTCTCAACTTTTTTTTTATTTTTATCCTTTTTTCACTCAGAATGTCAAATTGAAGACGTTTTCGTCTTCTGTTGAGTTATAAAAGTAAATCTGAATAAAAAATATGTCTAAACCAGTTGTAAAAAATAAATAATTTGCATCAACAGTTAATGTAGCTCATAATCAACAGTGAAATTATGTTCAAATAATCAGGTTCATAACTAATAATTGGTTGAGATGTGCTTTTATAATTCAACAGAAGACGACAACATCTTCAATTTGACATTATGAGTGAAAAATGGATGAAATTAAAAAAAATAAAAATTAGGGTACTTAAATCTTCCAAATAAAATATAAGGGACCAATTAAAAAAATCCAATAAGTTGGGACCATTGCCTTTGCTTTTTTCCGAAGTTCTAGTTGCAGGTCTTTGTACAAAATAATTGATAACGTGGACCAATAAGTGGCTGTGGGAAAGTGTTTAAAGAGAGTGCTTCAAGATGATGTGATAATTAAATTTAAATATTGCATCAGCATTTGAGCTTCTCCCACCTGCATTATCTGCGCGTGGACCACAAACAAGTTGGGTGGGTTTTTTAGGGGGTGAGGTTGTGTGAATGTACTTTTCCATGGATTAATTATTTTTATTTTTTATTTTTTTATAAATTGAGCTATTATTATAATTTAGATTTCAAACTTCTCACTTTTAAAGACCACTCTAACATAATTGAAATAAAAATCATGATATATGATAATAGAATGTGTTTTAAATTATAAAATATTTATTATTTCTATAATTACGGTTAAATTAAGACATATTTTTTATTATTAAGTTAAAATGCTATTTTTTGTTAAAATTCTTTTCAGTGTTTCTTCTTCTAATTTTCCTAAGAAAAATGTAATTTATAAGTTTTTGAGTGGTAATTTTTTTTACCATTAGATACAAAAATATAAAATACCTTTCTGTTAATTATTAAATAAAATTATCAAAGCACAAATAAGCAAATACAATAAATAATAAAAATTTACAAATATTTTTTTTAAACATTGAATTAAGGAAAATTAGTTATTAAATTTTGCTTATAAATTATGTGGTGAAAGTAATGCAAGCACGTGGCAGGAATGTGAATTGCACGCTCTTGAATTCGCATGATATAAAAAAATTAAAAAAAAAAAGTGGCCACCATAGTCAAAGAAATTTAAAAATAGACTCTCGAATTTTTTGACCACACCCACACGTGTGCCTCTGGATCATTTGATAAAAAAGTCCTATAGTCAGTGTTGTGGATCGATTAGTTGGAATTCTGTCTTGTGTTGTGCTTTTCTCAAATTTTTCTTTACTAATTTATTTAATTTTGTTTATGTGATTTTACCCTACCTCTATATACATACACACTATGCGATCTCTACGAAGTAATTAAAAAACAATTATATATTACTAATAAGAAAATAGTCAATTAATTTTTGACAAAAAAACAAAAGAATAATCAAATGATAACTCTTGTTAAAAAGCATATTAAAATGAAAGATTCAAATTTTATTGTTATTAACTTAAAAAGGAAAGGTTGCTCGGTATTTATTAGCAGCTTTTATAGTGCATAAATCTCCTAATATTATATAAAAATGGTGAGACAGTGTTACAGAAAGGTAGATAGTACCACTATCTAATTCTAGCTAATAATTCAAAAGCAGAGAACTTTCAGTCTCAGGAAAGTCATACACTATGTTT
The DNA here is from genome assembly GCA_949671775.1 of Mallotus repandus. Lineage (NCBI taxonomy): Eukaryota > Viridiplantae > Streptophyta > Magnoliopsida > Malpighiales > Euphorbiaceae > Mallotus > Mallotus repandus. The sequence goes on from CATIWM010296595.1 coordinate 35,956, forward strand.
TGAACGAGAGAAAAAGGGGTTTTGGAATGAGAGGAAAAGGGGAGAATAGAAAATAGGAGAGAAAAATCATTTTTTCATGTTTGGAATAAGAGAAAAATGAGGAGAGAAAGGGAATTAATGTTTATTTTTCCCCATACCTTATCTTTCCAATTTGCGAAGAAAATAGGAAAAGAAGGAAGGTTATCTTTATTGTACAATTTATCTCTTAACTTATTATTTTAGCACATAAACATAATAGTAAATATATTATATATATTTTTTTTAATATTTTATTTTCCTAATAAAAAAAATACCATAACTTTTTTTTCTCCTATATTATTTTTCTTTAAATCTAAAAAAAATAACATTATTTTCTTTGGTATTTTCCTTTCAATTTTTTTGGGATTGAATGGAATGAAAGCTGCAGTCACACAACATAAAAATTTTATGTTTTGATTGACCATTGAATGACACTTCACCCCATTGAATTTGATAGGACCATTAAAGTAGTAATGTGAAAGACTTAAATTAATAAAGTTAGTCTTAAATTATTAAAGTTTGTTGCTCAATTTACCTGGAAATATTGGATTCCTTAATAATTGTCTGTCTTCCGTAGGATATTTCAGTATTTGCCCCTTTTTTTTGTAGGGTACTGACTGCATAGCAAGATTAATTAATTTGCATTTACAGTTTCTGGGTGTCAAAATCACATCATGTACTACCAGCCTTATTAATTAGTGTATTGGACATTTGACATAATGGTCATAATGCCATTAATATCTTCTTGATTGCCCAAAGGCAATATTCCTGTTATAGAGCTACTAGACAGATTTTTTTTTTAAAAATAATGATACATGTAGCAGATCTATTTTGATATGAATTATATTTTTTTAATAAAATTATTAAAAAAATATAGTCCACCTCAAAATTATCTTCTGCCAACATTGGGATAATTCTTTTTGTAATTTTATGCCAGACTCACAATTTTTTATTGGCTGCTTTGTGGCGGCTTTATGTGAAGAACTTTTTTAATTATGTATATATAGCAGGAAAAAAAGAATATTTTTTTATCTTTTAATTTTTGTTTTTTTGGATAAGTCTTACGTCTATATATATCATGTAAACATTTGTCGCATTTATATTGGAAGGTAATGATCAAGTGGTTCTAAGGTTGAATGCTGAAAATTTAACCATTATTCAAATATAAAAAAAAGAAAATTTTGACTCATTGACTCAAAATAAAAGGCTACACGTGGATGTGTTCAACGACTCACTAACACTATAAATCTCGTTATTTTTTTTATTATTTTTTATGTTTCTAAATAATTGATATTTTAAAATTTTAATTTTATTTTTAAATAATTAATTTTTTATTTTATTTTTATTTAATATAAAAGAATTAATTAAATACATATCTATTCCTTTTAAAACTTTATATAAAACTAATAATTGATTGAAAAAATTATTATAAGAGTAATATAGTATTTTACACATATATTAAAATACATTCTTTAATCTGTGTGAAGAATCTTTAAACGACAATTATTTAAAAATAGAGAAAGTATTTCATTGTTTGCGTGATTATTACTCCATCTCTTTCTAAATAATTGTCATTTAAGGTTTCTTCACATAAATTAATAAATGTATTTAATATATGTATAAAATACTATACTATCCTTATAATAATTATTAGCTTTATATAGAGTTCTAAAATTAGTAAATATCGATTCAATTAGTTTTTCTATATTAGATAAGGGTGAAATAGAAAAAAAAATAGTTAAAATGTATTTATAACTTAAAACGATAATTATTTAGAAACAAAATTAGACTTTTAAAATGACAATTATTTAAGAACAAAGGGAATAATAGTTAGCATTACAAGAGGAACATCATGAACTTTGATTTGGGTGTGCATTTAATTGGTTCGGTCAATTTTATAATTTTTTTACCAAATAAAAGTAATCGAATTAAATTAAATTAAAATTATACCGAACTGAACTAAATTAAAAATTAAATTAAATTGAAAAATAAAAATTTTTAAAATAAAAATCAAACTTATCGAATCAAATTAAAGTTTTATAAATTTTAATTATTTTAATATTTTTATTTAATCATTATACTATTTAAAAAAAATTAAATAAGAAAATAAAATTTTAATTTTGTTCAGTTATTTTGATTAATTGAATTTTTTAAAATATAAAATTGAATTAAAATTTTAATTAAATACAATTATGTTCGTAAATAAAATATATATATTGGGCCGAATTAAATCAAATCAGCTGGCAGTTTGACTTTTTGCTCATGTCCATGAAAAAGAAATAAGGTTGATCTTACACTGAAACTGGACAATATCACATTTGAGATGCATGGGGATATTCCTTTTTCAAAGGATTAATGCCGTGATAATACAACCCATCATTTTCAGGATTACAATACTAACTTTTAAAAAAAAAATTAATCATAAAACAGGAACTTTAATTTCAATCCTAATCGAACTGATAAAAATTTCTTTTAAAATGTGTTTAATTTTAAGTTTAGGCCAAACAAGGCTTTCGTTACTCAATTTTTTTTTTTTTAAACGAAGGTAATGGGAGCAGTTAAACATTTTATAACTTGATTAAAGTAAATAGAGCAGCTGTGGCCAATACAGCCAAAAAGGCTTCAATTACTCTGAGCAAAAATGACTGAGAAGAAGATAAAGCAACAGTAATGTTAGAAAATTTTTATTTATTTATTTTGATCTAAATTATCAGTACTTAAAATCATTGAAATTTGACTAATTTTTTTTGAAAACACTGATTAATTTAATTTAATTTAAAGATAATAAAATTTTTTTTAACAATTAATTTAACCCATTACTTCATTAATGAGCACAACTTGCACTATTACAGTACAATTAATTAAGTTAAACACAAGCTGGTCAAATGCTTATTGCAATTTTTTTATATAATAAATAATGATGATTTCCATATTGGAATAAAATTAAGATAAATGAAGTTTGAATGTCATCTCAGATGACAAGAAGCCAAATAATAATTAATTGTCATTAATTGTCAATGAGGTTTAGTCCAAATGGCTAAGGTGAAACACCCATGACCAAAAGATCATGAGTTCAATCCTCATGATACGTAGATCATGGCTATTGGAAATAATATCTCTCACACATTCTATATATATATATATAGTGTGTGTTTCAATTGTATTCAATATGTAACATCGTTGAAAAAAAAAAAAATTAATTGCCATTAATTTGAACCTTTGTTACAATCATTGAATTAATATCATCATAGATACACATGCAACCAAATTACCAAATTTGTCTCACACGTATGATTTATGAAAGTGATACTAATTAATACAATGGCCATTGCACAATTATTTTGTTAATACATTTTGTTTTTGGTTAATTTGTCATAGAAATTCAATCATGCCTTTCATGTTTAGAATACGATTTGTCATAGGAATTTTAATTTAATTTAAAATTCTTAGTATTTGTATATATATTTCTTGTTCTACATCAAATTAATGAAGATATAATTAATATATACATATTATTAAAAATAATTAAAATAAATAACAACTACTTAATTGGTCTATGCATTTGGTCAAATTAAAATAATAAAAAAGAATTCTAGAGATTTAAATCTAGGACCCATGGACTAAAATAAACACACGTTTCACTAAATTACTTATAATTTTATAAAAACATTTAATATATATAATTTTGATTAATTTAGTTAATTCGATTTATAGCTCAATATTTCAGTTTTGAAAAATTATAAACTGAACTGAACTAAAATTATTGATTTTCAATTTGATTTTGAATTCTACATTGTTCTTGCTCACCTTACTACTTAATATCTAAAGTATAAAATACACTTCATATACAACTTTTACCCTTTTTTTTTCCCCTATGCCCATGATTGAAGAAGTTCAACTCACAAGAGAAGCATCCAATTAAAGGCTCTTTACATGGCACGTGAAAAAAAAAAAAAAATTGACTGAAGTAGAGCTTTAGGGATTGAAAAGAATAAAAGAATATTGAAATCACTTTATTCTTTTCCTTAAATTAACTTTTAATCTATTGATTTAGGTTGACCCACACTTCTCTGGAATCCCACAATTTGAATGGTTATTGGATTCTAATGATCACTTTCACACCACTCTCTGTGTTTGTTGTATAGAAGTTTTTTTACCATGAAAGTTAGTATCATTTACTCATTTGAGCTTCAACTTCCTCTTTCCACGGAGTCACTAGGTTTTGCATGTGATAATTTATCTCTATGCACCTCATTATTCTCTTTTGGGTCAAACTTCTTCTAGATGTGCTTCCAATCTATTTTTCATTTCTTCTAAATGCATTGAGTCATTTTTTCTTATTTCTTCTTGTGGTCAGGACTTTTTGGTTTGACTGAGTTTAGAATTGTAGGGTTACTAGCTAAATGCTTTGTTTGAATGAATTTATTTATTGTTTTGAGAAAAAATTATAAAATATTTTTATGATATGATTTACAATGATATTATAAAAATTTAAATATTAAAATACTTCCTCCGTTTCTTTTTAATTGTCATTTTTGAAAAAATATAATTTTTTTTTAATTTTTATTTTTATACAATCAATAAAATGACAATTATTTTTTATCAATTTTTCCATTTTATTATTATCAATACAAAGTAATTAATGTTCAGTATAATTTCAAAATTTTTTGTGGATTTAATTTTTATTCTTTCAAAAACTAAGGGTATTTTAGTATCTTAACTTATTTTCTCCTAAAATTAAGACTAATTAAAATTTTTTTAATCAAAGTGAAACTCCTAAAAGCGTCAATTAAAAAGGAACAGATGAAATATTTAATAATGAGTTGTATATACTCAATATTTTAATAATGAGTTAGATTTTTTTTTTTAACAAGA
>CATIWM010296641.1:0-12192 GCA_949671775.1 Mallotus repandus
AATTATAATTCTATAAACAAATACATATCACAATGAATTTTCATCCAACATGCCAATTTCTTTTTTGATGAAATTCATTCTCTCTTCACAAAGAGGTTTAGTAAATATATCTACAAGTTGGTTTGTTGTATCAATAAATTCTAATACAACATCACCTTTTTGCATATGATCACACTAAAAATGATGCCTAATGTTAATGTGTTTAGTCCTAGAATGTTAAATTGGATTACTGGACAAATTTATTGCAATAGTGTTATCTTATTTGATTGGAATGTGATCAAGAACCAATCCAAAATCCATGAGTTGTTGTTTAATCCATAAGACTTGTGCACAACAACAACCCATAATAATATATTCCGCTTCGACGGTAGATAATGCAACCGAATTTTGTTTCTTACTAAACCAAGAAACAAGAGAATTTCTTAGAAATTGACAAGTACCAGAGGTACTTTTTCTATCTAGGATATTCTTGGCATAGTTCGCATCCGAATAGGAAATAAGATCAAATGATGCAATTCTAGGATACCAAAGTCCTAAATGAGATGTGCCAACAAGATATTTCAAAATTCTTTTGACCGTGTTCAAATGTGACTTTTTAGGACAAGATTGAAAATGAGCACATACACATGACAAACATAATATCAGACCTATTTGAGGTAAGATAAAGAAGACTACCAATCATACCTCGATATTTCTTTTCATCAATACTCTTACCATTCTTATCTTTGTCAAGCTTGATAATGGTGCTCATGGGAGTTTTACTTGCTTTTGCTCCATCCATTCTGAATCTTTTGAGCAAGTTTTTGGTGTACTTTGCTTAATTGATGAAGATTCCACTTGAACATTGTCTTATTTGCAATCCAAGGAAGAATTTAAGTTCTCCTATCATGCTCATTTCAAATTCACTCTTCATGCACTTAGAGAACTCTTCACAGCTCATTAGTAGCACCAAATATGATATCATTCACATATATTTGTATGATGAGAATATCATTATCATGCTTTTTGATGAAAAGAGTGGTGTTAACTTTGCCTTTGGAAAAATTATTTTTCAAGAGAAATACACTTAACCTTTCATACCAAGCTCTAGGAGCTTGCTTTAAACCATATAAAGCTTTTGACAATTTAAAGACATGGTTATGAAAGTCAGGTTGCTCAAAACCTAGAGGTTGTTCAACATAGACTTCTTCCTCAATAAAACCATTTAAAAATGCACTCTTTACATCCATTTAGAAAAGCTTAAAATTCATGTGTGATGCATATGCAAGGAGCATTCTAATTGCTTTTAATCTAGCAACCGGCGCAAATGTCTCATCATAATCAATGTCCTCTTCTTGGTTATAGTATTCAACCACCAACCTAGCCTTATTTCTAGTAATTGCACCTAACTCATCAAGTTTGTTTCTAAAAACCCACTTGGTGCAAATTATAAGATAATTTTTAGGTCTTCGGACTAAAGTCCATACTTTCTTTCTCTCAAATTGATTGAGTTCCTTTTGCATTGCAAGGACCCAACTTTCATCATTTAAGGCCTCATCGACATTCCTTAGCTCAATTTGAGAGATAAAGGCAAGACTATTTAAATGTTTAAGAGAGAGTCTAGTGGTTACCAATGATCAAATCCTTGGGGTGGTCTTTCTTGAAATGCCATTCCTTGGGAAAGACTAAATGAACAATGAAAGTTATGGGATCCGTTTGTTCCTCTATAACTTCTTTGTTTTGATCATTCACCATATTGTGAGAGGACTCAATTGGAGGGGAAACTTCTTGATCTTTCTTCATTGCTCTTTATTGTTGATTTAGCTCTTCAAGATTACTTACATCATCATCATCAACAATAACAACCTTTCTTGGCTTAAATGGATTAGTCTCATAAAAAATAATGTGCATGGAATCTTCTACCACTAATGTTCTTTTATTGAAAACTCTATATGACTTGCTAGAAGTTACATAGCCAAGGAAGATTCCTTCACCGATTTTAGCATCAAATTTTCCAAGGTTATCCTTGGTATTCAATATATAGCATTTGCATCCAAACACCCTCAGATATGAGATCTTAGGCTTTCTCTTGTTCCATAGTTCATAAGGAGTTTTATTTAAAATAGGTCTATTAAAAACTCTATTTGAAAGATAACAAGCGGTATTGACGGCTTCCGCCCAAAAGTATTTAGGCAAATTGTACTCATTGAGCATAGTTCTTGCCATATCAACTAAAACTCTAATTTTCCTTTCAACAACCCATTTTATTGAGGTGTTCTAGGAGACAAAAAATTATGAGTAATTCCCATTTTATTGCAAAAGGTTTTAAAATAGTCATTTTCAAATTTTTTTCCATAGCCACTTCTTAAAGTGGAAATTTTAAAACCTTTTTCATTTTGAATTCTTTTTGCAAGAATTTTAAAAGCTTCAAAATTTTCATCCTTATGAGCAAGAAAGAGTACCTAAGTAAATCTAGAGTAGTCATTGACAATGACATATGCATAATGCTTACCACCTAGGCTAGCAACTCTACATGGGCCAGATAGATCCATATGCAACAATTGAAGAGGTCTAGTAGAAGTTACCTTATTTTTGGCTTTAAATGAACTTTTTACTTGCTTAACCATTTGACATGCATCACATATTTTGTCCTTTTAAAATTTCACTTTGGGTAGGCCAATGATAAGATCACTTTTGCTTAGATCTCCAATGAGTTATATGCTAGCATGACCAAGTCTCCTATGCCACATCCAAGTGTCATCTTTAATAGCAATAAAGCACTTAACACCTTGGTTAGTCAAAGAACTTAAATCAATAATATAAAAATTGTTGATTCTTTCACCTTCGAAAATAACTTTGTTCTCTTCCCTATGAGTTTTAAAGTATTTCTTTGGTTCAAAAATCACTCTATTTCCTTTATCACACAATTGACTAACACTAAGTAGATTATGCTTTAATCAATCAACTAAAAGAACATTTTTAATATAAGTAGAGTCTTTCTTCCCGACTTGACCAATGCCAACAATCATACCCTTGGCATTGACACCAAAAGTAACTTTGCCTCCCTTCTTCATTTTCAAATTAGTGAAGAGGTTGACCTTCCCAGTCATGTGCCTTGAACATCCACTATCTAAATACCACTTTTCGTTGCATGTTGTAGATTCCAAGCACACCTACAAAGGAATAGTTCATCACACTTTAGGTACCCAAATGTATTTGGGTCCTTGGGGGTAAGTATGGAAAAATTCATCATTTGAGTGACCCAAATGAGTCTTTCTAATATAACAGCTAGAATTTTTATGCCCCATTATACCACAATAATGACATCTAACATATTGTGCATGCTCCTTCATTTTAAAACCATGAAAACCATGGGAGTGAGCATGATTGTATTTCTTAGGCTTGGGTCCTCTTGAGTTATTAGCTCTAGACTTGTTAATCTTAAATCCATTAGGCTTTTTAGGTCCATTAGTTTTAAGATTATGTTTTTAGTAACCTTTTGTAATTGTAATACTTAGGCTTACACCTTTTAAAGAGCTAACATGAGCATTTTCAAATCCAATTCCACCTTTAGATTTCAAAGGAGTGGAATTCATAGAGATCATACCATCAAGAATTTCTTTTCCTTTGTTGAATCTAGAGATGGACTCCATGAGATTACCATTCTCATTTTCTAAAAACATATTTTGCTCAATATATAAGTTTTGCATTTTCATTGGCAATCTCAATTTTCTTAGAATTACTTTCATTCAATGAATTGGTTAACTCTTCATTAGAGGTTCTTGATTTCTCAAGTTCTTATTCTAGAGTTTTTACCATTTCTTTGAGTGAATTAATTCTAGATAAATATTTATCACATTTATGCATTAACTTTTCACAAGCAAGTAACATTTCATCATTGGATTCAAATTCTAGATTTACCTCATTATTTGAATTTTCCTCTAATGCCATGAAGCAAAGATTTATAACTTCCTCATCGATGTCATCATCACTAAAATCACTAGAATCATCCCAAGTTGCTTTAAGTGCTTATTTCTTTTCCTTCTTTTCCTTCTTATCTTTCTTGAAGGATTTCTTTAACTTTGGACATTCGGATTTAATATGACCCAGTTTGTTGCATCCATAGCAAATGATTCGATCCTTGTTACTTGAGTCTTGCTTTTTGAATTATCTTCTTTTCTTCATGATGAGAATTCTAATTTTTCTTAAAATCATAGCAAACTCTTCATTTGATTGTCTATCACTAATATCTTTACTAGCTTTGAGAGCAATACTCTTATCCTTCTTGGTTTTCTCTTCTTCCACCACTTGAGTCATTTTGATTTCATGGGTGAGAAGTTTTCCAAGAAGTTCATCCGTTGGTAGAGTAGATAGGTCATTTGCTTCTTTAATTGAAGAGATCTTAGCTTCCCAAATCTTTTAAGGCAAGATCATAAGGATTTTATTGTTGACATCTTCATTTGAGAATTTCTTCCCAAATTTTTTCATAGCATTAACGAGAGAGATAAGTCTGCCATACATCTTACAAATTTTGTCATTGGGCTTCATTTAAAATAACTCATATTCTCTTCCAAGCATTTGCAACTTCATGTTCTTAAGTTGATTGGTACCTTCATGTTTGGTCTTTAAACACTCCTAAATTTCTTTAGCGGTTCTCAAGTGCTCAATTCAATTGTATTCTTTTATACTTAAACCACAATTAAGGATGGTGATTACCTTTCTATTTTTCAAGTTAGCCTTGATTTGATCATCATTTTATTCCTTTCTAGGAATGGTCACCTCATTGCCTTGATTATCTTTCTTTATCGGAGGGCTCCGACCTTCTTCTATAATGTCCTATAAATTGACTCCTTCACTATCCAATAATATCTCCATTTTATTTCTTCAACATGCAAAATCGGTGCCATCAAAGAATGGAGGTCTTGTGTAGCTATAACCATGAACATCAGCGGTGGCAACAACTTGACTTGTGGAGGCCATGATATTTTCTCCAAGATGGTTAAATCTTCAAGAATGGAGACTAAAGTTCTGATACTAAATGTAATTCCACAAGTGCCAGAGGGGGGGAGGTGAATTGGCTTTTTAAACAATATGGGTAAATTTTTTATTCACACCCAAGAGCAAGCTGGAACTGAATTAGAGCTGAAAAAGATAAAGTAGAAGAGGAACAAATACTCCAAGGATTTATAGAGGTTTAGCCCTCAAAGCCTACTCATCTCCTCAACCACTTGTTGAGAGTTTGAATCCACTATCAATCTACTTCAAGGTGTAGATTTAAACCTTTACAAGCTCAATCCAATTTATCAAAGTGTTTTTCCAAGGCTTACACTCAAACCCAATGTTAAGAACAATCCTCTTAGTTTACAAGAACTTAAAATCCCAACCTAACTCACTTAATCTCAATATTGAAAAAAGAAATTAAGCTCTCACCAACCCACACTCAAGAACACTCTTGAGATAAATAACAATTACAAAAATTAAAGATGAAGATTTGTGTGGTTAAAGAATTAAAACCAAGATTGAATGCTTAAATATTTGCTTAACTCAATTAATTCCCTCCAGCTAATTTTAGAGTACTATTTATATCCTTATAGAGAAAAAGAGCTTTCAAATAGAACCGTTTAAACCACCCAAAAAGAAGCATGTCTGCACGTCGTTATGATCATAATCATCAGGGCGCCAAAATAAAATTTGAATCTGCTCACTTTTATAATCATAACAATGGTGGTAACATTCTATAACTTTTGGAATTTGATCGTTATGATCATGAAAAATTAATCATGATCATAATTTTGGCCGTCATGATTATAACTCTGGTGGTGACTCTGGTCATGACTGCTCTCAGAAATTTTTGAAAAATTGGAATTTAAATCTTTGTGATTTTGCCCAAATTTTTTTTTAATGACTAGGATTTACTTGTTATCATATACAATGAAGATTCCTAACATTTTTCGCCAAAACTGACTTTTGTTTTTGTCTCAAAAATTCAATCTTCGTTTTTGCCTTTTGTTATGGTCATGATGAATCTATCATGGTCATGACAAGGTTGCAGAATTTCTACAGTCAAAGTGCTAAATTTTTAAAGCTTGACTTATACAGTTATGATCGTAATTCTTTTGTCATTGCTTGTGCCACTTTTGATTATCTCAAAATTAATTCACTTGAATATAAACACTTAAGCACATGGATTAAATGTAATTTTACTTAATTAATTGTAACCATAAAAAATGACTATTTTAACCCTGAAGGTTCAACAAGGTTTATGTATAATTTTTCTCTATATATACATCTCATATCATTGATGATCATTCATTCAATCATCTTCATATTCTACATCATTCCATCATCACCTCTTCATATAAGCAATCATCTAACATTCTACTATATTCTACTTGCTTTATTATTTCTCCATACAAATACTGACTTAATCTTCGGAGTGTTTGTGGGGGAAACCCTACCTCTTCACTCGTTCTTCTCTTTGATGCAGGTTTCACAAATAAATATTTAATTTGGAGTTATCAAGTGGAGCTGTCTATGGGGACCTAGCTCGTTTTATTTTGCTTCAAAAATAATATAAAAGGGCTAGGCAACCGAATTACCAAATTCTGAATTATCTTTACTTGCTGGGAAGCTAGCTCCACCACTTAGAGACATAATCAAATCGCATGAAGAATTCCAATTCAATCATCAATGACAAATTCAAGATAAAATATTGGAGAGATTCTCTCTTATCATTACTACGAGGTTTGTTTAACCTCACAAGGCTACAACGTTGGAGGGATTGATAAAATAAAAAAACCAAGCAAACCTTAAATATTTTTTGGAGTAAAAATATTCAAGTATGTACCATTGGCCAAGAGAAGAGACTTTAGTTTTGTTACATTTGATTCTTATGATGTTGTAATGGCATGTGTTAATAATGTGGAAATAGGCGAAGGGGACAACAAGGCAAAAGTTAGGGCTCGACCCACTCCATTAGTATTAAGACCTTATCAAATTGAAGGTCATCCATTGAATGATGAGAGTTCCATTCACAGGGTACTGAACTTTGGGTTCAATTAAATGCTAGAGGCGAAATTAGTCTTGTGATCCGTGAAGTGGTTAATGCTCATCAAAACTCACCATTATCCTACACCGAGACAGATTTGTGGCCTTTGTTAAACTTAGCTTTGTTTGAAGGATGGTAATCAATAGGTGTAGTCGACACAAGCTAGCTGAGCTCTATACAAATAAAAGTTTCATTGCTCGGAACTCAGAGCTTAACGCCCGGCGCTAGATGCTTAATACTTTGGCAATGTGAATTAGATCATGGATTTGGATACTTTCAATGTTTCAAATCATCTTAATCAGAGTCGAACATATATAAACGGTTACTGAGTAGATGAGATATAGCTCAAACATTATTGGAGAAGTAAAAGAGATGCACATGAGTTTTAAAGAAAGTTCTGCTGCTAATATAGCAGCTCCCAAGTTCAGAATTCTAGACAAATAGCAAGAGAACTACACAAACTATGATTAAATGAATGCTGAGAAATATTTGGAGTGCTACAAGTCAATTCGGAAATAGAAGAATAGAAAGTTGAGAAGATATCTCAAGGACCCAATGAACTGATTCGGCCTTTTCACTAAGGAGTTTGCTCGTTGTCATGATCTCACTTGCTTGAACTACTGTTTGATTATTATGATTAAAAATTGCATATTGCAACTCAAATCTATACCACAAGAATATATTCAGCACAATTGGTTGGATTCCACCAACAGAAACTACGAGTTATGCTTGTTGAGTATTACATTTGAAACTTGGATCAAATGGAGAACTCATACCGGTAATTGGTATATATAATTTGGGTACATCAAGAAATTATTTTACACTTCGAAGTCGGTCATCATCCACAACTAAATAAGAAAAAATCTAAGGATTATCTTGCTATTTTTCTTGTCTTTTCTCGCAATAAAAAAAAAAGAGGGATGAAAGTTGATGATGACATGGAAGCCTTTAACGAGAGTGGGCATCAGATAAAAAACTAAGCATCCAAGCATGGTAGTCACATTCGAATGGTGAAAAAAGAATCTTCGCAAAGCAGTGAATACAAACCAAACTCACAAAAGCAGCTGCTGAGATAAAATTTTAATTCAAGTTTATGAACTTCTGAGGAATCAATACAACATCAAACAAAATCAAGTCGAGTATGGATTTGAACATTGAATATCAATGGCGAAGAAGATCCAATTCATCACTGGAATGAGGAGGCAGAATAAAAAATAAAAAAACAAAAAAACATGAAGGCAAGATCGAACAGCTTGGTAGCAGTGCCAACAACAAAACACGATCCCAAACACTCTATCTTTGTCTCTGTCTTTGCTTCTAATGGGTTCTCTTTTTCATCAGTCACCATTGCCGCGTTAACATCTCGGGTTTACCTATTGCAAGAGTGCCACATCTAAAATTTTATCTCAACTTCCTGCAAAGATTCAGAGAGTGCCACCCTGAATACTTTACTCAATAATGCCAAAACAGTGAAATATATGGGCAACCACTTTGATTTCTTGAGAGAGCAGCTCGAGCCACAGTGACCGCTAAAGAATTGGTTGCTTTTAGAAAATGGACAGTATTGATGAAACAAAGCATCAATCTATGGACTAGAGCTTTCAGCAAAGCTCGGATTGAAAGCCCAGCATCGAGCATCGAATCTTCGAGAATCCAAAACCTAAGGATAGTTAGACATCAGATCTAATTCTCTCTATTATCAAGTTCCAGACACCGAGGTTTGAGTTAAAGTTCTAATTTTATTTTAGATAAATCAAGCTCCAGACTCTGAGTAACGAGCATCAAGAGCACCGCAGCATACCGAGCGTCCCGGGAAGATTCAGATACTTGGGTATGGTTCAAATGTCAGCCTATGGATACAATGAGCACCGAGCATTGAAGAATCCGAACTTGAATTTATAATGAACATCATCTTGGTCCTATGCCAAAAGCAATATTACAAGTATTAATAAGAAGTCCTATATTTACCTTTGGTAATAAGTTTGATTAAAGGGAGGACAAAATCATTGAAGCTACAACTACTACCTTTCAGAGATTATGTGGAGCTGTCCAGATTCATGATGGGATGAAGGTTTCAGATTACTAACCAACGGTTGACATTGCGAGTCTAATCATTCAGAAGTTTATTATGCCTTTCAGTAAAGTGGTGGCAGCAGCTGGCCTTACAATTTTAGAGATCAAGAAGTAGGGATCAAGGGAAAGTTAAAGTCGAATCTTTCAAAGAAGCAGTAAAAAAAATTATATCATCGAAGATTTGTGCCGAGAAAAGTGTGATTTCCGGTGAAGTCAGCATGCTTGAATCCTATGAAAGACATTTGGCTGAGTTCAGTTCCATGCTAATCTTCAGCTAGCATCTATGAATGCATATTTGAAGTAAGCACGCGTCTACAAATCAAATTTCAAATCTGATAAAAAGTTGAAGATGGTTATCTTAAATGTATGGTGGACAAGCCGAGAAGCCTATCATGACCCCGGGTGATATTAAAAGCTTAGAAGCAATTTCATTCTAACTCTAGAAGCCCAATCTAAGTTAAGCATTAAAATGAAGTCAGGACATAACATATTAAAGCAGTGAGCTACGGAATGAAGATCTTCGCTTCAATTTCCTATGTAATAATTGACCCAACAAAATGAACATAAATATTCGTGACTTCAAAAGGTGGGATAAGAGCACCACAACAAATAAAAATTCTTTCTCAATCATTTATTTTTTATTATCATTACTTCTCAATTATTTATTTTCATAAGTTTGTCACACAATCATATTTACACATCTACTCATAGATATTCATACTTGAATATATTATTATAGTTCTATGCATGAATATGCACCCATTACATTGATATACTGTTGACCTTAGCAATGATCAATTTTGATTTTGATCTTAACAAATTTAATTTTGAGTATTTACTTTTATTTGTTTAAGTGTGTATAAATTAGGAATCAATTATAATTCATAATGGAGTATAAATATCAAAGAAAAACATCTATGGACATTGGTCCTAAATATGGTCAAGATCGAGATTGATAAGTATATTTTTGGACTAATTCAACCTCTGAGATTCAAGAAAACTTTTGACATCCTTAGAGATTTAAAATGAGAAAGTTATCTTCTTCACATTTGAACTAGACATCATAATATTTCTGAATTGTGCTTACTTACTGAGCTCATTTGGGTATGCAAATCTTAAGTCGAATTCAACATATGCATCTTTCATTTTAGGTTGCACAACTCTTAGTATTTCAACAATATCTTGAGCTATAGAGGTCCAATTGAGGTTATTTAAAGTGATATGCAAAGATATTAAAAATATCTACAACTTTTTTGAAAAAATCTTAGGTTGATTCAATCATCTTCAGTCTCAGTCACAAGCATCTCACGAGTTGTTCCTTGTTGGTGCTCATTTTGTGTTGTTTCAGCTCTTTTGGTCTGACACACTCATAAGCTACCCTCACAATCGTGAGCAGCTCATAAGGGTTAGCTTTGACAACATTCAACAGATATTTTTGAATGCAACGGTCCTTAAATCAACCCTCACGAGCTAGGACACTACCCTCACGATCGTGAGCGTCGTTTCAACTGCAAAAAGTCCAAATTGATTCAAAAATCAATAAGAGACGTTGGAGACATGTTTGATACCTCCAACAGCCATATTATTGAGTGTTTACATATATAAACACCTCCTTGAGTTTAATTGAAGGTTCAAGAAATTTTTTTATTCATTACATACTCTCAAGCATTCAATTAAGCTCTTAAAACTCTCTTTAAATTCATTTTATGTTTGTATAACTCTTGTGAGAGTTGATGAGTGTTAGAATAGAAATTCTTGTTCTTCTATTTTCTAGGTTTAGAAAAAGGGCAGTGAGGTTCTCTTCTAAAGGAATTGGTTTAAGTGTTTAGCCATTAAAACACTTGAAAATTTGGTTTAGTGTGAGCCTTCAAAACACTTGTGAATCGGTTTTTGAGTGAGCCTTGAAAACTCAAGTTGTTAGGTTTAAGTTGAGCCTAAAACTCAAGTTGTAAAAATCAATATAGGGAAATAGATTGTGGTGATTCAAAATTCTAGCTTGGGGATAAGTTAAGTAGAGGCGTAGAATTGTTGTTGAATCTGAACTCCTTAAATTATTGTGGTCATCATTTTTCCTTTTCAACATTCTTTCAATTCTTATTTATTTATTTTAAGTTTTGATTTATGTTTTGTAGCCCTATTTACCCCCCCCCCCCCCCCCCCTCTAGGGCTCTTTCATTTGGTATCAGAGCTTGAATTCTAGGTACTTAATTGCTAAAATACAAGATAATGGGAAGTGAAACATAAAACATTTCTTCTCTTAGACCATTCTTTGATGGCAGTGATTATCCTCATTGGAAGCTCAAAATGGAGCTCTATCTTGATTGTGGCTCCATCAAACTTTGGGACATTTTCCGAAAAGGTTGGGAATCACCTAAAGCTACAATTGATGGTGTGATTACTGAAATTTCAAGAGATGATTGGAACTTTATTCAACAAGAAGGGAATCATAAAAAAAAAGGCTATGATCACTCTAGTCTCTTCAATGTCAAGAGAAGAAGGAGGCAAGCTTCAACATTGCACTTTGGCCAAGGAAATGTGGGAAACCTTGGAAAATCATTACTAAGGAAATGTTTAAGTAAGAAGCAAGAAGGTTTAACTCCATATGTATGAGTATGAAATCTTCAAAATGAAACCTCAAGAATTAATCACTGAAATGACAAACCGCCTCAATGCTCTTGTCATCACCCTCAAGAAACTTGGTAAACATTTCACCAAGGAGGAAGTAAACAACAAGATTCTAAGAATCCTACCTAAAAAGGATTGGGAATCTCGAGTTACTTCCATTGAGAAAGCTCAAGATCTTGCCACTCTTTCAACCGATGTGCTTATTGGAAAGCTTCTTACCCATGAGCTTACAATAAAGCAAAGAGGAGATGAGCAAGAGGAGAAAGAAGAAAGGAAAAAGAGCATAGCACTAAAGGCTTCACAAGAAAAAAGTGAAGAAGATAATGAAGGCTCTAGTGATGAAGATGATGAAGTTGCCATGCTCACTAGAAGTTTCAAAAAATTCTTGAGAAAGAAACATACCTCAAGAACAAGAGACTTCAATAAAAAGTATGAAGGAGATGGTAAGAAGAAAATAAAAGAAGTTA
>CATIWM010296670.1:0-27560 GCA_949671775.1 Mallotus repandus
TATCAGTGGAATTCTTGGGGTATGAGTATTGGGCTAAAACTCCATCAAAGTTCAGAGTTACTCTGTGGTAGTATTCTGTAGTTGGGACTACTCTTTGTACAGTAAGTAGCTCTATTTTATTGCTTGCTCTCAAGATGTACAAGTAACCTGACTCATTGAACACTACTTGCAACCCAGCATTTGACGTGTTAGAATCCACGGTATTGGTCCAGTAGTAAGCCTCATATGCAGCACCAGTAGGCAAATTATTGACATTGAGCACACCATTTCCATCAGGAATTAAACGGAATTGGAACCTTCCGCGAGAGAAGTTGGTCTCCCTTAGTCTAGAAGAAAGAAATTGCCCACCTGACTCTAATATTTGTCCAGGCAACAATCTCTTCAGTGTTTGTCCAGGCAACAATGTATCTGTAGGATGTTCAAAGCTCTGCCATAGATTTTCAGCTTCTGAATTTTGTATAATGAAGTTGCCTGTATCATTCATCACACCGTAAGCGGCATCCCCTACGTTGAGATCAGATTTCCAGATCACTCTGCCTTGAGGATTAGTAAGCACTAGTCCACGGTCAGCAGTTAGCTGTACCTTGGATCTTGATGGGGCAGGTTCATCTCCATTAGCATACCAGACTATGGTCCTGGTATGAATTTTGTTATACCATATGGCAAGCAAATAAAGATCTTTTTTCTCAAGCTGGTGAAAACCGAAAGCAAAATCCTCAGAAACAGAAACCCACGGTTCTGCCCGATCATCACCTGCTGTAAGAGAGTTGCCTACCTGTACATTGGCTCTATTTTGAGCGAGCAACGAACATGCAAAAGAAATCATGATGAGGAAGAGTAGAAGGCTAGAAATACAAGAAGGCATTATTGCTAATTAAGCAGCAGTTTGATGATGATTTTGTAAGATTGGCTGAGCATATAATATAATCTAGATTATGAAATATTGGCTGAGCATATAATATAATCTAGATTATGAAATGCTTAAAGGGCGATTATGTACAAGAAAAGAGCAAACCATGAACAGTGTTGCTTAATTGTTTTCTAGAGTCAAACTTTCAGACAGCTCTTCGAAAGAAAAAAGAAACTAGCATGGGGTGACAACCTAACCTAGAGACTTCTCAGCTGCAGGGTGTTGGTCACTCAATTAAAACATGAACGTCTTGAAAATAACAGGCCTGAAAGAAATTTCAACATGTAGACATGAGGAAAGGGTCATAAAAATCATCAATCACCGTGTCAAAAGTTGCTAACTGTTCCTGGGACCATTTTTCCAACCATTAAATGCCAGCACCTGTCTCTACGCGTCTAGACCAGGTCAAGATTGCGGACCCAACCAGTAGTGAAGTGAATCCAAGCTGAAGAGCTAATGGAGAAAATAGATGCAATCTTAGCTAGTTAGCTCTCTGAAATGGGGGGCAATTCTGCTTCTGCATGATGTTCATGACATGGAAGACCGTGGACGATACCGTATAGGGTTCCGTAACTGATCTTCTATTTATATTTCTAATTCTAATTCTATAAACAAATTATCTTTTTATTATTATGTAAAAATTGAATTAAATGGTGGTCCCATGTGCTTGTCTGGGCCTTACGATTTCCTGCAATCTTTAATATCATCTTCAGCGCTAGAAGAAGATACATCAGCGGCAAAATTTTGAATCGTCTCTAATATCAAATGTAATTTTTCAAATCTTCTAAAGTTTAAAGCCACAAACTAACACCGTCGCCAAAACTTCTGTTTCTAAAGTTTCAGCGACCACGTTGTTTAGACACAAAATTTAAAATCCGCCAACAAAAATATTTAGCGGCAAAGTCAACAACTTATCCTTTGAAACAAGTTTTGGTGATGCTTCATTGCTTCTTAAGTTGGTTAATTATGCCGTCAATAGCAAGGCTGATCAGCAGGCCACCATTGGAATGTATCCATGCAAAGCTAGAGTTTCAAGATTTTAAATTTAACAAAGAAGATGGAAAAAAAAAAAGACCCTAACAATGTAAAACAGAAATACAATGAATCACTACCAAAAATTAAAAACTGAAAAATTAATCTACATGTGTGATTTTGGAATCAACTACGAGCGACAAGAAACAAGCAAATGCTTTTGAATAATTGATTCAATATCTAATAGAGTAATAATACATGTCGCAATAAAAAATTATCATAATGCTCTTTTTTATTTTTTAAAAAATTTAATTAATTTTTTTAACTCTAAAACCTAAATTGCATACGGTTAAACCCGTGGTGCAAAAATTTAAACACTCGTAATTTATAAATTTTTTTTAAATCTAAAATCTAAATTACATACGGGTGAATCTGCCGTGTAAAGATTTAAACACCCCTAGTTTGTAAAAAAAATTTTGAATCTAAAACATAATTGCACACAGGTGAACCTGTCGTGTAAGAATTTAAACACACATAACTTATAAAAAAAATTTAATAATAAAATAAAAAAAATAAAAGGAGCATTTTGGTCATTATGTAGTGAATAGCGACGCACTGTAGCACGGCTACTCATTACATAAATCTTTATCTTATCTAATATAATCTTGCTGAGTTACAGTAAATACAGTTCCACCTTATGTGGACCAAAATTTACTGAGAAAAAGTAAAGATGGAGAAGAAAAAAATACAAGTTACAAATCTATAGCATTTACTGAAAAAAAAAATAAAAACGGTAGGAGATTCGATTTTGCTACCTATCATGTAACTGGGGGAAAAAACTGCAAAAATTCAGAAAGAGAACTGAGTTTCTCTTTTGTGCTGAGATTTGTGCACGAATGCTGGTGCAGTTACTTGGTCTGGGTAGGGTTGGAAAGGCTTCGTGGTGCCTTTCTTAGATTTGTCTCCATGTTTTTCTGAGCATCTTGGCTCCACGTAAATTGCTTCTGTTTGACAGAAGTGAGGAAACAGATGCTAGCAGTTTTCTTGATTGACTTGTTTCTCCTGGACGGATGTTTCTCTCATGGTGTAAAGAAAGAAGAAGACAAAAGCATATGAACAAAAATCAAGGCAAAAAGAACAATTAAGGCTCCACGAATTCTCATTCTATTCTTGTTAAAAGGAAGAAGAATACGTTTTTCAGGTAGGACATATGAAGATATATTTAAAAGGCAGAAGACTGCCTTAGTAACATTTTTCTTCATGAGATATATACTATGAAGATTTCTTTATTTATTTTTATCAGTAATTTGGTCATATGTCTTTTGTTGTTTAATGGGGCTGGAACTTGGAAACAGCTGATCATGTGAGACTGAATTGAGTATCATTTTTCTCTGACGTCTCTGCAGTCCCTTCAAGTATTAAACTTAATATTTCATGTGACTTATCACATGGAAATCAGATACTCAATTTTCTGTCCTTCCTTGTATATTAAATCGCTAACTAGTCCTGAACATTTCAAACTAACAAATACAGCTAAAGTTAGCTAAGCAACCCTGCTTTCCACGGTATAAATCATCTAAATATTCTTCTGAGAAAATGCATTGCTTCCACTCCACTTCTCATCACGTAGGAATGCTCTAATTTGACCTGTGTTCTATCAAAATTCATGTGGGTCCCAATTGCTGCATCCTAGAAAGCTTCAATGATCATTTCTCTCATGCCTAAAATAACAAATAAACCTTTTTGCCCCCACTAAATTTAGCTAGCTTGTCAGGCTTGACGGGTCTGTTTTGGATTCATAATAGATTTTCATTCAAAACACCCCTCGTGGCCATTGTTTTCCCAAGTATAGGAGATGGATTTAAGATAGAACATGGATTTAAAAACAAAAGGACATAGTTAAGTTTCCACCTGTACAAGCTCAAGTAGCGATCCTCAAAGCATAATGGCAAGATATTCTTCCATTTAACTGTTGATCACCAAATAATTTAGCATCCTCAGAAGTACTTTATGTATATAAATTTCAATCTCACGGCCTAAGTAAAAAAGAAAATGATCATAGAGGCCAAAGAAAGGAATCATACTGCAAGGTCTGGTCAAGGACATGTATTTGAATAAAAAACGTGATGGAGTCATCGCCTTAAATACTGGACTGAAGATTCTCCTGGCAGAAGAAAGAAGTTTTCTATCTATGGGACCAGAATAAAAGATATAATCCGACTTTTAGGCTCCATCAATGAAGATCACTGCAAAATGCAAGCATAAATGACATAATTATGTCCCCATTACTAGCAGACAAACATTGACTAAGTGCAGACAATCAAAAAATGATGTAGCTCATTGAAAGCACTGATCCTGAATTGGACCACTGGTTAACAGAGGATTGACACTTGCTAGAGGAGTTTCAGTAGCCCTCTGCCTTGTACCCTTTAAAAGATCAGAGCTATGTACAGCCTCAAATGGCCATAAATAATTTCGATTTGATAGCTTCTATGCTCTCTTCCCCACCCTAATTCCTGACATTTATTCACAATTCTTAAACCTTCTGCCAAAACAAGTAAAATATGCTCAGGTGTTCCAAAATCCAAAATTATTTATATTTTCTGCTACCCCTCCAAAACACACACAACTTTCACAACACAGAATAATATCCAAAAATCTCATTGGATTTCCTTGGCGAATAAATCAATTACACAGTGCAGAGTTTACATGGTTAATACGTCGAGTATACAGTAACTAAATCTCACAAAGTTTTCTCATTATTTGACAACACCGAAGCGTTATCAGTCACATTCACCATGTCAATTATCTAATAATACTGGCTCATCTTCCTTCCAAATAAGATCACTATAACTAAAAAGCCGAGTGAAACAAGAAATCAACTGCTCATGAATTACTTCATTAGAGGGAAGCACAGTACCTCTCTCCCTTCTCAAAGATGTAACTTGTTTATCCACAATCCCACAGGGTACAATATTCTTAAAATAGTTCAAATCAGGATCAATATTAAATGCCAATCCATGAGAGGTAATACCAGATGATATACGAACTCCAATTGCACCTATCTTTCTATCTCCAACCCAAACCCCTGTCTCACCCTTCTGTCCAGCACAAGCTTCCAAACCATATAGTGATGCTAATTCAATCATGCTTAATTCAAGTTTCTCCACAAAATTCCTAGCACCAATTATAATATCACGAAGAGAAATAAGAGGGTATAAAACAGCCTGATGTGGACATGATATGTGATATCTCCTCCTCTTCGAGTATAATGAAGTTCAGCTCCTATCTTTTGGAGTTCGGATGTAGGGATCAATAGATTATGATCAGTGCGCCGTTTGCCAAGAGTGTAAGTAGGTGGATGTTGAAGGGATAATAATGTATCAGGGATTTTAGACAGTTTTCTATCAGAAACAAGTTTTTCCTGAAGTTTAAGTGCCTCCAGGTAATTGACAGTTCCCAGTTTCCAAACCCGAAGAGTTCGCAAAGATCTCATTTCTGCAAAACATGAAATAATTAATTTCTTTCGTTGTTTCATCACGTGGCATCATTTGAAATTATGACATGCTCACATGGTACACATTGTAAAATATGAACCGCAGAGATATAATTCGCTCATTTTCAGTAAAATTATCCGCGCGTGAAAATATTCTAATATGCATGATTCAAATTTGCAAAATCCACACTAATGTATATGAATGCAACCAATATAGCTCGTCAAGTATATACACTCAAAAGACACCAAAATACAAAATTCTTCATTGATTTTTTCCCAAGTTTCTACAGCAATTGAACTAAACTGGGCTGTTGATAATTAGGCCAGGATGTAACTATATACACAGCCAGTATAGTATAGGCATTCCTTCAAACAGTTGGTAGTCAAAATCATTTTTAGCAGAAAATTTTAGCGTAGCAATGGATGGGATTCATTCAAGTGATTACTTATCAGGAAATGGATGAAATCGACATAAAGTACTTACAAAAAAAATCGAAAATAAAATGCTTATCAATAATTATAGAAATGTGGCAACAAGAGATGCAACAGAAAAGCTTACCTAGAAATCTCTCTCTCTCTCCCCCGTTCGTTCAACACAAGAAAGGAAAAAATGGGACACGAATGGATCGCGTCGGTACAAAGACAGTGAAGAAATGTCCAAGGCAAATGATAGAACGCTATTTCTGTCGCATGACACTTGATTTCCACACCAACAAGAAGATTGGAGAAAAGATTGCAATCATCTCATCAAAGCGTCTCCGCGACAAGATTGCTGGCTTCTCCACCCATCTCATCTCATGAAGTGTATCCAAAAGGTCCTATCCTGTTAGTGCTGTCCCTGCTGCCCAGTTCGCCTTTGGAAGAGCTGTTGGTGGCCCCGGAAGGAAGTTTTAAAATGTTATCCTTTATTTTGACTCTATGCTGGAATTTTTTTTGCTGTTTTACAGTTTATTATTACGAGTAATTGTGGCTTACATCGTTTAACTATTTTTTTTTTTAAATTAAGAAAAAAAAAGACGTAAAAAAGCTCGCCTTAAAAATACACATCGAAATGAAAATCAAAATCATTAATTTAATACAATATAAACATATCCTTATTATTACTCCCTCTAATCTTAAATAATTATTGTTTTAGAAATTTAATTTTATTTCTAAATAATTATCGTTTTAAATTAGCAATGCATATTAACTACTTTTTTTCTATTTCACCTTTATTTAATATAAAAAAAATTAATTGAATAGATATCTATTTATTTTAAAACTTTATATAAAACTAATAATTATTATAAGAGTAGTATAGTATTTTAAACATATATTAAATACATTCATTAATTTATACGAAAAAAATTTTAAACGATAATTATTTATAAAAAATCTTAAATGACAATTATTTAAAAACGGAGAGAGTATTATTTTTGGTATAGTGAAGCTGTATGACATTCAATTACTAAATCAATAAATAATAAATTTACATTTTTAAAACTACTTAAACAGTTGTCACTCGTTAAATGTCCAACCGTAATTTACCTCACAATTAGAAAATTTATTTATTTAATACTTGAATTTAATGCATCCCCAAGCTTATATATAGAACGTTTGCTGACAAGAAAACACCCAATCCCAAACTGCTCATTTTCTGTCCAATAAACAATGATGAAAAAGACTTGCAGAATTTGTAACTAAAGTATATGAGCAAGCATACATTACCAGATCAAGGTAGAAACAATAATTCCAAGAAAAAAAAATTAACAAATAAAATTAAAATTAAAAATTAAAAACAATATCTCCAACTGTTAACCGTTACAACAACATGGAGGAAAAGGTCTGCATATATCCTACAACTTATTGTCCCAATTTCATAGAATAACTTGATTCGACTATTATATACAAATCAAAAAACTCTCTTCCTATTTGCAAACATGCAACCAGCTCATGAAGAGCAAGAAAGCATGCAGACACCTGGCCGATATGCCCATGCCGGTGGTAGCCGAGCATATTTTTCCATCCCTGGTTGCTCATCAAATGGCCGCTCTATTAACTTAAGCAGCATCCTTACTTCCCCAAAATCACCTTGTTCAGCTGCATCAATCGCAGTCTGGCACAAATAGTTCCGAAGAATGTATTTAGGATTTACAGCATCCATTTCAGCCTTCCTCTGCTCATCTGAAATGCCACTAGCAGCTAGCTGCAAAAACATAGAGAATATCATATAAGAGTTTTAGTTATGCAAAATCCGAAATGCCTTATCATTTTACTGTCTCAGAAGGGGAAAGAATAAGGTAACAAGGCAATGACTTTGGGCCTAATTGTCCTTTAACATCAATAGGATTCTAAACTAATAACAGTTTGTGAAACAAGACTACATGGCAAGTGCATGCCATAACAGTTTCACAACAAAGTACCCTTTCACCAGGCAGGACTTTGCCTCAAATGTAAATAATTTACATATAACAACACACTTCACAAAAAGACCATTCATGATCAACAAAAAGAATTATGAAAAGAAAAAACAAACAGACATGCTCATAGACAGTACCTCCTGAACATAAGATTGCACCCAGCTAATCCATGCCTCTTTCCTCTCCTTGCCAATATCTAACAGTGCAGCCTTCAGAGGAACTAACAACTCTTCTTGTGGAATGTTCGGATCAGCTTTGATATTAGAAAGTAACCGGAAGAAGTTTGTGTAATCAACTTTATCTACTGCCATATTGTTCAGCAGCTTACTGATCAGCTGTTTATTGTACTTGGAAAGACCTAGTTTTCTGGTCATTATAGCTTGATACTCATCCATGAATTTGTTTCCATATCTATGACAATAAACAACAACGAATTTTAACAAGCTGCCAATTACTAGTAAATCCTTGATTAAGAGTTTACATGTACCTTTCCATAGCATAGTTTGCCTCCTTATCATCAATCAACTGGGCTTCTGATAGTGTAGCTGTGAACTGTGCAATATTCCACAAACCAATGTCAGGCTGATTTGCAAAACAGTATCTTCTGCCAGGAAGATCCGTGGTATTTGGAGTGTAACTTGGATCAAAAGCATCCAAAAATCCAAATGGACCATAATCAATAGTGAGTCCCAGTATGCTCATGTTGTCAGTGTTCAGCACGCCATGAGTAAAACCAACGCCTTGCCAGCTTGCAACCAAAGAAGCAGTTCGTTCTGCAACCTCCACTGTCCAAGCTGAAAATTCCAAGATTTAAAAATGAGAAAGGGACCAGGGTAATTAATCTTTCCTATAACACTTGAAAAAATCATAGAAGAAACAAAGGGTATTGCAACTAGTCATGCGCGTAAACGAGAAAAAATAAAAAGTACATGTCCCACAGCTACATAAGTTGTGCAGGTACCACTCCTTTGTGTAAATAGCAAAACAGCTCAACCAGCGACTATCCCAGCACAAGAGATGAGATAGATATGTTTTGTCAGATATGTTGAAAGTTAGCATAATTACCTGCATACTTGTTTGAGGTTAGATCCACAATTGAATGATCTTCAGTGCCCATACTAAAAGATAAGCTCTCACTTTTACTCATATTCTCAATATGGGGGAAATGATGTCTAATTGCATAGTCTGCCAAAGCCCGGACAATTTCAAGGTCTTCTTTCCCTCTAGAAGCATGTATCTGAAAGGAACCAAATCGAAGAAAGGATTGTGCAACTCTACAAGCAATTGCACCAGGCTCTTCCTTAGGATTGCCACTGAACAAGAAGACATAAAAACTTCTAATCAGCAGCAAGTAAGTGTCAGGTGAGAATATATTTATCATGATCAAGAAAATGCTAACTTACTCATAAAACATGTCTCTAGTGACATATTTTCCAGTTGTCACAAGACAGAGAGCACGAGCTGTTGGAATTCCAAGATGGTGGATTGCTTCACTACAAAGGAATTCTCTAATGCTACTACGCAGCACCGCAAGGCCATCTGCAAACCGGCTGTATGGAGTCTTCCCAGCACCTTTAAGCTGCAGTTCCCACCTTTCAGACTTAGAATTTAGAATCTCACCTAGAGTAATAGCCCGACCATCACCCAGCTGACCAGCCCACATGCCAAACTGATGTCCTCCATAGCACTGGGCATATGGCAACCTGCAAGAAAATAAAGTAAAGGGAAGAAACAAAAGCCAAGTTACTTAGTTAACTGTCATTCTTCTGAGTTGCAATGCAAATTGTTCTAAGTCCAAAACTTACGATCCAGCTAAACTAGAAGCCCCAGAAAACTTGAGAGGAAAATCTGGTCTTTCAAATCTGCAAATAATCAACAAATATGAGTTTTAGAGAAGATGTGGAATTGATTAATAATTAGATAATTCTTCCCTATTCATGTCCCCGATAGAACATACACATTATAATTTTTTTTCCTAAGCTTGTTGACGGTTGACGTCCCAATCAAGAGAATACAATGTAAAACGAAAAAAAATAAAAAGACTCACTCTTTAGGATCCAAATCAAGCAACTTCGCCACTGATTCTGACCATGCAACCAATTGAGGATTCTCTACATCAGCTGAGGGGAGAACTTTTGTATAACAAGCATGTAACACCTGGAAAAGTATTGAATTGAATCACCATCGTACGTCATGTCGGGTTCCAAAGCAATTGGAAAAATGGAAATTTTAAAAAACCTAATGCATTACAAACCCTAAAAAAAAAGAGTAACAAAAAAAATGTCTCGTGAAATAGATTAAACTGAGTGCTTTGTTGCAGATTGAACATTGCAATCGCAAAAATTTCAAACTAAAACCGACAATAGAATCAACACAACAAACAAAAATTATGAAAAAACAAATACCCAAATAGAGTAAACCAATAAAGGAAGCAAGACTTCGGTACCTCACGAGGAAGCGTATCGGTTCTTGAATCACTAGGCAATTCTCTAACAAAAGAATGGTCCCAATTCAGGTCTTCAAGACTCAATTTAACCTTACTACTGCTACTGCTACTGCTATTATTATTATTGCTATCGATTTTATCATGGTCTTCAAAACTCTGATTCTTTAAATCACTGGTGACGGAGTCGATGGCGGCAGACATGGTTGGGGCGGCTGCTTGGGGCGAGGCCGATGAGTCCATTGAAACGCTGCCGGAGGAAGAGTTAGAATTAACGCAGCATGCAGGGTAGGGATGCCGGGAGCGGTGGTAGAATAGAGAAATGAAGGAAGACGGAGGGTAAAAACGGAATTTGAGATGACGGGGAGAAGAGAGGAGGAGAGGACGGAGTGAGAAATGCGAAAGCAGCATCGCTTTTGCTTTGACTGATAATATAATAATAATAATAATATAAGAAAAAAAAAAGGAAAAAAAATAAACGGGTCCTAAGGTCTGTTTGGCAAGTATGAAAATATTATATTGTTAAATAACAAAACGTTGTCGGTTTGTTGATGATTACACGATGAGATGAGCGGCGTGGATCAATTCTAGCGGTTGATTAATAACAGGATATCAATTTTTAAAAAAAGGTATAATACAGTGTATCATTCTAAAATATTTCAAAGAAAATTAAAACGACACCGTTCGGTTGCAGCCGTCACGGAACTCAAACTCAACAATTAACTAGAAAAGAAAAACAAAAAAAATATGGTTTCACGTCCGCGTTCCTCCTCTCTCTCATTCAACCGGCACTCGATCCTTCTGTTTTCTCAATCGAAATTTCAATTTATTAACACTTTGAAAATTTTCCTCTTTTCGATCTCAAAGTTTTCCGGCGAAAAATTCACTGACAACTGGCAATTATCGCCGCTTCAATCTCGCATCTCAAAATTGGCGTCGTGAAAGCGACTAAATTAAGAACGCGCACTGCAATTGCATTTATATGCACCGTAATGTCTCTTTTTTTTTCTACTGAGATCCTGAAGATTGAATTTTTTCGTTGAATTACGAAGAATTGTTTGTTAATTTATCAATTTTTTTGTTTTTGCATACCAGGGAGGAGGAACGAAACATCCAGTTGAAAAGGGTTTTTTTTATTAAATAGAAAAACCCCAGCTTGGCTACTTTGGACGTCCTAGGGTTTGGATTTCAGCCTGAAAATTCGAATCATTTTGGTCAAATTCTCCGGTTCTTGTTTATTTACTGCCTCAAGGTGCTAAAGGCTCCTACTTTTTTGTCAATCAATTGGGGAATTTCAACGGTTGTTGAGGCTATTACTGCAATTCTGTGGTTTGGAGTAGCTTTAATGGAGTTCCAAGCTGTTGACAGTAGCGGTACGATTTTATACATGTAGATAGATATAGATTTTGTCTTTGTATTAAGTCTTATTTCGTGAATTAAGCTTTAATTTTGTTGGAAAGCTAGTCATTGTTGACAAAGATTGTGGTCCGTGAGTAAATTATATATTTTTTAATGTCTGTTAGGAAATTGATGTTGTGAATTAGGGTTTAGATTTACAATTGAATTTCAAGTGGGAACTTCATAAGTGACAATTTGTATTTCTTTTTTTTTTTTTCAGGTGTTTGTTGCATTGGTTTTTGAAGAAGCTTTTTTCGTTCTCTAGTGGTTTTCAGTATTGAACAGCTTCATTTGGAAGAGTTGCAATGGACTATGAGCTTTCAGATAGCAGTGGTGAGTTACTTTCAGGTTTTCTGCGACATAATTTCATGAATTTTGTCATGACATGGGTTTGTTTCATCTTTACAAGTTGTGGATAGGGACAAGGACGTTTGAGCTTCTAAACTGGATGAATTGTTCAATATTGTTACAATGTGGACTTTCATTGTTTGTTTTTTCTTGATGTTGAATTTTTGGGACTTATGTCTATGAGCTGAGAAATTACATTCATGAAAAATTACTCTTAGGTCAATATTTCAATTGTTAGTGAAAAATGGGGAAGAGGCTGAATTAATCTGAAGTTAGTTTTTAACCAGGATCTGTAGGGTTCTTTATTTTGCTGTGCCTCATTTATAAGATGACTTGCTAGCAATTTCCTTAATGGATGCAATAACACCTAAAAGCTGTTAAAGAGCTGCAAATTCATGTATTCAACAGCATTGAAACAGTTTTTGCTATAGTTCTTACATATGCCAGCTATATAAAAGTACAAATGGTAGCCGTCTAGTCTTCCTTTAAGTAGATAACGGATGCTGAAGGGTGTTGCTCTGTGCTGCATGAAGATCCTGCGGTATAATTTTACATAAGCACTTGATTGAATACTTTCCAATCGTATTTTAAATTTGTTGTATTAACTTTTTGGTATTTTTCATATGTAAGCTTGCAACGGCAGGGGTTTTCACCTTTTTTTTGTCATAAATTGAAAGTTTAAAATGTTGTATTCTTCATCATTACAATGGCAGGAACTGATGATGACCTTCCACCATCACACCGCAATAGATTTCAAGGTGGGGTACGACCTGCTGGGAATGGAATGTCTGCAGTCGTTGGTTCTGCTTCAATACCTAGGTTGCATAGTGATATGGAAACTCAGATACACAATATCGAGCAAGAAGCATACACTTCGGTTTTGCGGGCATTTAAAGCCCAATCTGATGCCATCTCTTGGGTATTCTGTTGCATGCTTCTCATCATATTTTGGCTTTCTGCAGTTAAATGTTGTATAAACTTGAATGTACTTTTCCATTATTCTTCTTTTCTAGGAAAAGGAGAGTTTAATTACAGAACTTAGGAGAGAGCTAAGGGTATCAGATGAGGAGCACAGGGAGCTCCTGTCTAGGGTTAATGCTGATGACATCATTCGCAGAATAAGGTATAAATATTTTATGGCATTTTTTGCTGAGAAGCTTTTTCTTCAAAACATATCAACTTCTTGTGGTTTGGGCTTTAATGGGAATGTGTAATATCTTAATGCTAGGGACTGGAGAAAGACAAATGGGCTCCAACCCAGCATGCCAAGCACAGCTCAGGCTGCCCATGGCTCCACACCTAGTCCCACTGTTTCAGCATCACGCAAGAAACAGAAAACATCCCAGTCCGTCGCTTCATTATCTATGGGTGGACCTTCTCCTGCATTGCCATCTATGCAACCATCTTCATCAGCCTTGAGACGAGGTCCTCCACCAGGACCTAGAAGCAAGAAGCCTAAATCAGTAAGTCAAATAGTTTTAGAGCATGAAAAAATGATGCATTTATTGTGTTCCTTGCTTTAATTTTTTTTTACTTCAGTTTTTCATTGATGTGATGTGTTTTCTCCTGCACCTTCAATGAAGTCCATGCAATACCCGTCTGGAGGTTTGACTGGAAGAGCCCTGGCTGCTAATCTCAGTTCTTCAGGTGTGATGCCAGTCAATGAGCCTGCAGAGGCTGCCAGTTATGATCCACTGGTTGGGAGGGAAATTTGGACACGTTGGCCTGAAGATAATCACTTCTACAAGGCTGTTATAACTGACTATGATCCACGGCAGGTACATTTTATTTGCTTGTTGACCATACAGTAATGAAGTTATTGTTGGATTTCTTCTGGACATAATCCTTTTTCAAATATGTACAGGGGAGGCATCTTTTGGTTTATGATATGAATACACCGGATGCAACTTTGGAGTGGGTTAATCTCAAAGAGGTAAAATTTTCACCCAAGTTCCTGTTACATTGCATGGTTTATTTTATCTTTAGTTTTTCTTGTGTCAGTCTTGACATTTTAAATCTTGATATTGGAAAATCTTTATTTTTTTTGTTGGGCAAGGGAAGGGAGGATTCATTGTGAAAAATCTTGACACAAAATTCATTGTGAATTTTGCTCTGTGTTTGGTGTGATGCATGTTTTGGACATTTAATAAATGCTTTAATAATGTAGTATATACTGAATTATATGTCTGGACAAAATTTTACAGAGTCAAATAATTGTTTCTTGTTTGGCAGCCTAAGAACTTTATTATTTAGAGACCCCAACAAAATTTTCATTTCCTCTACATCTCTTATGCACCTGGCCACTGCTATCTCACCCTCGGTTTCTGATTTACAATTCATCTCCAATATGTATTTTCATGGAAAAGATACTTCTGCTTGGTGTTGATCTTATACATGGTTATGGTTATTGGCAGATTTCTCCGGAAGATATTAGGTGGGATGATGCAGATCCAGGAATTTTTCATAGAGGTGGCCGGCCTGGACCAGGCCGTGGAAATAAGAAGTCTATGGGACGCAGTGGAGTGCTTGTTGGTGCGGGAAGAGGTAGAGGAACCATGAAGGGGCAGTCCAGAAAAGATTTTCCATTGGCACAAAATGGAATAGGAAAGAAGGCTTTGGGTGATATTGAGATTCTTCATACAGATACTCTCATCAAGGAGGTAAGAAGGATGCTAGAGCTTTCCTTGAAACTCTATGAAGCAAATTTTAGCCTAATTTTTTAATTGGAACAGGTGGAAAAAGTTTTTAGTGCTAACCATCCAGATCCGATGGAAATTGAGAAAGCAAAGAAAGTACTAAAAGTAAGAACCAATATCTTGTATTTTATTGGTATACAACCTTTTACTTGTGGATTTATATATTGTCTTTTACACAGGAACATGAACAAGCCTTGGTTGAGGCAATTGCTAGGCTTGAAGATGCATCTGATGGTGAAAGCGGTAATAACTAATTGCACATATAACCATGTTTATATTATACAGTGTTGAACAAAAGACAGCACCTTCTACTGTATCTTTTAATTGTAGTTTTTGAATTTTCAGTTTTAACCTGTAATAGTTGTGTACAATTTTACCATCTTACTAGTTATTGTTTCAATAGAATGCAAGAGAATTTGTTTAATTGGGTATCCGGGGTTCCCAAACTTGCAGCTGCTCATTTTTATTATTGTTGTCTCTCCAGGACCCAATTAAAAAGATTTCATACAAATGTTTCTGCCATGCTGGGCTTATCATGCTGTAGTCTTCTTGGCCCATTAATTGAGTTCATTTGAAAAACCAGCACTGGGGTTGGCTTTAATTGATTTTAGAAAGCGAAACTATTGCCTTTGTTTTTTCATTTCTTTTGGCTTAAAAAGCAGATAAGGAAGAACATCAATTTTCCCATGTACATTCAATGGACCGAGATCCAGGATGGAGGAAACGCTCATATGGTGAAATGGGCGGCGGATTAGTTGAAGGTGGAGATGAAATTAAGACGACAAGAGATGGTAGAGTTGGATCTCATGAACATCAAGACGATGGTGGTGACATATGATATTTTATTATTCTTGCTGATAGCTATCAACCTGATTGTACCGTAGGAGGAGTGATTTGTTAACAAGTCAAGACCATGATGCCTTTGACTTCTAGTTTATTAACACAGGTTATAGGTGGGTTTTGTTGTAATATTGATTTTATTGAATGTTAGAAGGCGCTAATTTTGATTTTGTTGAATGTTAGAAGGTGCTTATGTAAATTGTGTTCAATGAGTGAATAAACGTTTGACTTGACTTTCTAAAGATCTCTTTCTTCTTCCCGGCTTTCTCTGAATGGTTTCTCTTTTTTAACTTGTGGCACTGAACACACAAAAACCATCGATTACATCCTGCAAATATAACAGAAGTGGAAAATTAGCACATGCAAACAATATACTGATCACAGCAGGCAATCTGACCCACCACAACTCACAGCTCAAACTACTTAAAAAATTCCTATAAAGATGCAATAAACGTAAGGATAAGGTTCGCCATCTGAGTATCGTAAGCAGGGCCTTCCATTTGGAAGTGGCCTGCTCCTTCAATTAGATGTGTTTCAACGCGCCCGGCAGCAGAACTCAGCTTGCTCTGCAGCTGCTTAACACTGGTAAACCCATCTCGAGTTCCCATGACAAAGAGTTTTGGTTTGGGGGATTGTAAGATGGCTTTATGATGTCGCCCAAAAAGGATTGATGCCAACATGCCAAAAGGGTATCCCAGACTAACATATCCAACAACTTCCTTAATCTCATCTACTGCAGAACCTGCAATTGGTGCGCCTGTAATTTATCAAAAAGTAGTTAGCCTCAGGTGCACACACCGAAACACCAATCAAACAAGACACTGGAGCACACTTTTTGCTATGCGTATACTGATGATCTATAGGAAAAAACCACATCTTATCATAATAGCAAAAACAGGTACATTAGGAATTTTTGAAGAATGGAAGGAAAATGGTCCACATAGCCAAATCCAACTAGCTTATTATTAAGACCTAGTTAAGTAGAACATGCATATAAAAATAAGCACTGAATGCAAAATAGCTTTCTGCCTTTTTTCAGTTTTGTTAATCTGTATGAAAGCCATCAAATGTTTCTTACCTTCTTGACATCGAACTGACATGCATTTATTTGGCCAACTGTGTTTGATCAGCTATTCTTTTGCAAGCTTACATTTTATTACATTATCATTAAGCAGGAATGAAGGAAAACAAATTTTGAATGTTGCTGAATAATACATCAGAAAGCAAAACAGGAAAGAATGCAAAAGGTAACCTTAACCTTTATTCTGAAAAACAAAAGGTTTACCTGAATATACGAACATTACATCTAAAAAGAGAAATCTGAGCCAGAAAAACAGCATTATATTGAAGATATTCTATACCCAAGAATTAAACACCTTGTTTTTTTAAGAAAAAAAAAACTGTACACATCACCCAAACTACATCAACAATATACAACTCAAAACATCCAGTATACATGAACCAGAGATGTCAAAAATGCATAATAAGCAGAATCACTGAAGCATCTCAAGCCATCAACTACCAAGTGAAGCAGTCATCAAGCAAATTCTATCAATCTGACATAAATGTACAGATATCCAATTTTATTAAAAAAAATAACAATCAATAACTCAGCAATCATATGTAAATTGATTGTAAACATAAAGCTTTATCTACTAAACCAAATCAGCTTTCTTTGACATCAAGATCATGTTAAGATTTTCCCCCAAATTTGTTAGGAAGCCGTTGAAGGTTGCACTTCTTTTGAGATAAATAACATGAGCAAGATAAAAAGAGCTCAATTAACTGTTAGCAGATTCAGAAATTGAACACCAATTTCACAGATCTAATAAATCATAAATTAAAACCCACAAAAAGTCATCTTTTGTAACAATCACAAGTCAATAAATTTTCCCTACAAAATGAATATAATTCAAATCATGAAAAACAAAATACCTGCCGAAGAACCCACCAACAAAATCCTGTCAGAAGATAAATTATCAGAAACCCATTTGCAGACAGCAGTAAGATCCTTAATTTCTGCAAAACCAGTAAGAGAAGGCCTCCCAGTGGACCTACCAGCACCTCTCATATCAAAGGTGACAGATTTATAACCTTTATTAGCTAATTCAGCTGCTATTCCTTTCAAAAGAGCCTGACAACCGCCCAAAATTGAAAAAGGATGTACAAGAACAACCACTAACTTGTCTTTGATCTCATCTTCTTTAGGCTTGAATAGCCTTGTGTGGAGCTTCACTCCATCACTGGTTTCAACAGTGGTGGATTCAACTGTATAATTTGACATTTTTTTTTTTTCTTCCTTTTTACAAAAAAGAGAGAGCACAAGAGATGAAAAAGTTTGAGGTTGATAAAGATTGGTTAATTTTGGTTCGACAAGTCCAACGGAGGTTTTATTAAGAGACTAAGACTGGTTGATGCTGTCATAAATTGGGAGCAGTTGTTTGTTAGCCCAATTTTTGGTAATGTTTAACTTAACACAGTGCAACGCAAAGCTGCACTCTTTGGACATCGGTGATGCCGTTTTATGTCTTATTTTAATCAATCCAGTGCGTTGTAATGCCCTTTTCTTTTCTTTTTTTTGGGTGGACAAAGCGTTGGAGTGCTTATCAATTCTCATCTTCCATTATGTTATACACGGAGCTCGAGTGGTAAAAAAATTACAAACAGTAACTTAAAGAGAAGGGAATTCGAACCGCGATCTTTTTCTTTCTCTTTAGTATTAAAAATTAAGTATTTGTACTAAATCAACAAAATTTATCTTCTACTCTAAAGGTATATTACAAATATTCGTTGCTAATAGAAAGAAAAAATAAAAATATTAAATATTAAATTAAACATTCTAAGTACATATCTGCGTATTCCAGAGAAATTTACTAGTCGGAGGGTAAAATTCCCAACTACTCTGCTTGATTTAAGTTATTGTGATTTACAGCATTGAAAATATTCATCTAATGAACATCAATATTTTTACCCCATTTCCAATTCAAAATATTAAAATAGTGTAAGTTTTGCACTATTTTAATTCATTTATAGTAATTTAATCTTCAACCTATAAATTTTCATACCAGAAAAAATATATTTTTGTATATTCTTTTATATCTCTTATTTTTATTACTTTCTTACTTTTTTATTATCTTTATAAATTATATCCATATTTTTATTTTGTACTTATTCATCCAATTTAAATAGGAATAATATTATATATAATTAAATATTAATTATATTAATAAAAAATGTAATTAAATTATGAAAATCTTAATTCAATTTTTATGTAAGTAAAACTAAAATTTGGTACAAATAATAGTAAAATAAATATTAAATTTTTAATATTTATGTAATGACTGATAATTGTTTTAATATTTATGTAATATTATTTTATATTCATGTAAAAATATAGGGCATAGAAGGCTCTGTTCGTGAAACATCAGCTCCGAGTGACAGACTGGGAAGTGGGAACTTCTACTAATATTGGAAATTTGATTTAGCTTGTTGATTAGGTCATTGAATAAATAATTGTATATGGACCAGTTCTAATTTTGATCATGCCATATCTAATTTCTTTGCACCTAGAGTGAAGCAAACAAAAACAAAACCAAAAGCCAGAACCTATCTCATTCATGTTATCCATCTATGTATGTGCAATGCCTACCTTCTACCCATCACAAGTAGTCTCTCAATATCTCTCAATTACCTCATCTTTCTATCCTCTACACTATTGGGGTCTTGACACACCAAATTTATAATGACGAAAAAACAATGGCAAGAAGAAAAACCTTTGGACTATACTATACATCATACAACAACCAACCTGCCATCACCTCCTTGACCTCTTCCTTGCCCTCCCACTCCCTACTTCAGAACCACCATTCTCTCTTCCTCTCTTCCCTGTCCCACCACCTGCCTCTGCCTCTGCCTGCTGCTTCTTTGGTGGCCTTCCAACTCCTCGCTTACCTCTTCCACTCTCTTCTCTCGCGCCTCTTCCTCTTGAACTCCTTGTCACCCTTTCCACCACTACATCTCTATTCCTCACTCTTCTTCGTCCTTTCTCTTCTTTCCGTTTGCTATCCTTACTCTCACCTTCGGAAGAATCATCGCTGGGATCGTTATCATCGTTGTCCTCTTCCTCCTCCGATACTTCACTTGGTGAATTTTGCTTCATTCTCTTCAAGAAGCTTGCAGCTCCTTGCCTTTTCCTCGCGGTACTTCCTTTCCTTTCAACCTTCATGTCCAAAGCATCATGTGAACTAAGCTCATTACCGCCATACTGATGCTTCATCTCTCCATTAATCTTGTTGCTAGTGTTAGAACTGTTTATGGAGATTGACCTATCCTTTGTTCTTTTCTTCCTTACGTATATACCCTTCTCTTCGATCTTACCTAGCGAAGTTTCAATCTTTTTCTCGTTTACCTTTGGTTTTTCTTCAACTTGTCTATCAATTTTTTTGTCACCTTTTTTGGTAAAGGCAGTTTCAGATGTTGCCTTTTTCGAATTGCCCTTGCCACATACAACTATGGTGGAAGAAGATTTGTTGGGCTTTGAAAATGAAACGGGCAGCCGTTTAGGATCAGGTTTGGCGGCGACAGGTTCAATCTTTGCCGGTTTACGAAGCTTCTCTGCCATTTCCTTCCAAACTAGTGCTCGGAGTTCACAAGCTGCAAGATTTTCGGATGAATTTTTCCTGAAGAAAATTATTGCATTGTTGAATAAAAGGAGGAGGTCCCTGAAGAACTTCTGGATGCAAGACGAGTAGACCCCTTTATCGAGCCTAGACTGAATTGTTTTGAGATCAATGTGCTGCCTGATCAATTTTTTGTACCTTTCTGATTCCTGCAAGACAAGCAGAATTGTTGACATAAAAAAAAAAAAAAATTGTACAGTATCCTATATTATCTAACATTGCATTTTGTATTATATCATTAGCTTGCTACTCTCCGTACACGTGCATGCTACTTTTGCTTGCAGCCACGATATCGTTTGGACACACCCACCATCAAATGGGCTTGGGCTGAGTGTGTTCCATCGAATTTTATGGCAATGCCCGAGCGAATTTATTATAGATTGCATGTGAAAAGATATTTGTAGCCCTTTCAATGTTAGAAAAAAAAAAAAAAAATTAAGACAATGATAGAATTTTAAAAAACTCCATCTTAAGAGAAAAAATGGCAAATAAACAAAATATTTTTGAAAAAATCTATGCCGGTTGATAAAAATAGTGTAGTGCCGTTCACTGGATTATGAGGGATTTGCCGCGTGCATGTTAACGGCAATAAGTGCAGGTTCCATATACTACCAGCCGCATCAGATTATGCTCTCAAGTGCTTAATGGCCACGTGTCATGGCAAACATACGGCCAGAGCTAGCAGTAGTATTGGCAAAGCTTCACGTCTCCACCCATACGGCCCAATGTTCCAACCTTGATTTTTAGAGGGTCCAAAGATGTTCCATTTCCAGATACTCGTTTAATGCGCAATGTGTAACATGTTCTGGACTTGGGTGGGAAAGATTTCCTTTCTTACATGTATATAATTAAATATTTATACAATACATATCTAAAAGTGAAATGCAATACGTAGAAATAAATAATTATTTAAATTTATAAAAACAATGGTATTAATAACGGATCAACGAGTATAATTATTAGGTTGAAAAGGAGTTAATTGACAACAAACAAGAAGGAAAAAAAGGGAGTACAAATAAATTACGCCAGAAGGAAGGAGTAAAAAAAAAAATCAAATTCATAGGGAAGTTATTGCAAGCTTCTAACTAGTAGATGTGGATGGAACAGTTGGAAAAATAAATTCAGCAAAAGGCAAGGAAAAGCGCAAGAAATTTCGAATTCAGATTTTTATTTTAAAAACAATAATTTAAAAACCGTGAAGGATATATACATAATGTTTGCTAGTGTCTTTTGCTTTAAATACAAGATGTTTTTCAGTCGGTCAATACATTGTGGGGGTTGGTCCAACCGGCTCCCTTTTTCAATTTTTCTTTTTCCAGAATCCCAGCAATTACAGCGAACATTCTTGCCCTGCCCTATTATTATTATTATTATTATAACAATATTTTTTTTAAGAAATATTACAAAGGTGGTTACTGTAATTTTGTGAGGATAATTTTGATGTAATTTTTCATGATTATTATATTTTTTTTTATGTATAATAATATGGTTATTTTAATAAACCTTTTTTTTTATTTGATAAAATTAATGACATTCCAATAAAAAGGTGCGAAAATACCTGGCTTCGAAGCCGCCGCTCGAACCTAGAGCCAAGCCGATGAGAACGAATAATCCTAATGAGCTTAACCAATGGTTCAGGTTTGACGGCTGCAGGAATCCTCTTCCTGGCGGGAGAAACCTCGTCACCACCCTCGCGCTCTTCTCCGCTGCTACTCCCAACTCGACCACCTCCTCTACGACGTCGTTTCTTTTTGTTATTATCATTTTTATTTTTATTATTCTGCCACAAACTTGCTGCTGAGCTCTGAACGTCACTGTTGTTGTTGTTGTTGTTGTTGATATTGTTTTGCTTCTCTTTCTCTTCCCGCTTCGACTCCCCAACCGACTCGTCCACCTCATTTGACTCGACTCCGAGTCCGCCCGCTGTGGCCTCACTCGGTTTTATGTCTGCTTCCTTTTTAACCATTCCCGTCGCTGTTTTTTTATCATCATTACCGTTGTGGGACCAATCCCGCTCTGCTTCCGGGTCGGATCCAGAGCGAACATGATCCTGTTTATTTTCAGTTCCCTCCGAATCGGGTTTTACTTTTGTTAAATTCTGCTCCCCATTTACGTCGTCGTTTTGCTGCTGCGTCGCCATTGTCGTTTCCGCTTTTTGTTGACCTGTAGAATTAGACTCGTTGAACGATCGATTATCGCGTTCGTCCTCACCGGAGTCATCACCACCGGCGGCGGATGATTTAACGGCGATGGTATCCGGTTTTTTCTCGCTAATCAGATCTGCCTCCTCTCTCAAACTACGTTCTCTCTCTTCCTCTAATCTCTTCACCTTCAACTCAAGTGACCTGCCACAACAAGATGCATAACAAAGAATCGTCAGATCTCAACAAAAGAAGACGACGTCCGGTCTATAGTCAGATCTTTAAATAGAAAGATGAGAATTACACGATGGAAACGTCACGACGTTGAACCTCACGTCTAAGCTCATCAACACGAATCTTACGGAGTTGATCG
Source organism: Mallotus repandus (assembly GCA_949671775.1). Lineage (NCBI taxonomy): Eukaryota > Viridiplantae > Streptophyta > Magnoliopsida > Malpighiales > Euphorbiaceae > Mallotus > Mallotus repandus. The sequence goes on from CATIWM010296670.1 coordinate 22,696, forward strand.
ACGATGGAAGGTACAAGACTGGCAGAAGAAGAGGAGGAAGAGGAGGAGGTGGAGGATAAGTCGTTTTGAGACATGAAGCGTCGTTTAAGATCATTGAACTTATCTTTACAGCTTTGAGAAGTGAGAGAAGGCACAGCAGAGGTTCTGTTCTGTACTTCGATGGCGATTGAGTCCCAACACTTGGTACCATGACGGTTAACGGCGCAAGCGAGTAATAGCTCCTCTAACGTACCCCAAGGTTGGACGCTGCTGGTTTCATGGTGGTCGTGGTGGTGTTGCCTAGCCATAACCATATGACATCTATTCTCATTTCATCTCATAACATCGCATGTCATGATTGTTATTGTTGTTATTATTACTATTAATTGTTGTTTAGGACTTCACTTAGTTCTTCTTTTTTTTTCTTCTTCGTTTGAATTTTGAAAACAGAAGATGAAAAAAAATAAAAATAAAAGATTAGGGTTTTGGCGTGTTGATTGATTTGGTTTTTGGCTTCCTTTTATATGATGATGATGATTCTGTTCTTGAATGGACGACGATGATGGCTTTAAAAAGTTTTTATTTTTGCATCTCTTTCTCTGTGTTGTGTTTTGTTTTGTTTTGATTCGTGCCTTCCTTTTTTTCTATTTCGCAGGTATGGTTTGGGTTTGCTTTTCTTAAAGTGGGTTTTGGGCTTTTTTTTATTGTTATTTTTGTTATTTTTTCTCAACACAATGGTTTTGGGTTTCTAATGGAGGAGAGAATATTATCGAATAACAACTGGAGAAAGTAAAATTGCCAAATCTTATTTTATGTATTTTTTTATATTTAATTAATAACAATTATGTGTATGTAATATATTGAAATAAAAGAGAATTTTTCTTCTTCTTTTTTTTGAAGAAGAAGAATTTTTCTTCATTTTTAAGAGAAGGGAAGAAGATTATAAAATTAGAAGCGGCTAGGAGAAAGCACGATCAGAGGGACAGTACAATTGAAGTTGGTGGCATCATCATCATTCAACATGCATATGCACCTTCCTTCCTTTAAAGGGTTAAGAAATGGTCACTCACTTGCCGCCATATTCTTTCAAATTAGTGCTAGGCACGATTTTTGTTTATAATTTTCACTCAATTTTTATAGCAACTGGTTCATATCTTGCACCAAATTGCAATAGAATTGGCCCGCATTGCTTTCATCAAATGGCCAAACCCTGACAGGCGTAGCGAAAGGGAGGCCCTTCCTCCAATTTGTACTAGAAAAAAAAACAACAGCAACAACAACAGAATTGCATGTCTTATTTTCATGTTTTTTATTACAATATCATTTACTGTTTCTGCTGGGCTATTGGCAAGCTTCAAACAACCAACTCTAAGTTACGGTGTGCACATGCTATCTAGATATTTGGTCAGATCAACAAGATCCAATCGCTGTTTCTGGCCCACTACCCAATTTTCTCCAGAGCTATTGTGGTTAGGCTCCTTGTCATCAATCTACGGATTTTAAACTTTCATTGATGTCAGTCCAATGAAGAATTCGGTGTTACATGAGCCCAACTCTAGTCCTTGGACTCTTGGAGGGCTCTTCACTGTGCCCATTTTGCTAGTCATCCATATCTTTGTGGTCTTTTGTTAATTGTTATCGATAGGCCATTAAAACCACATGAAAAGTATACAAAAAGTTCTGCAGATTGTGTAATTTGGGGACTGAAATTTTCAACAGATTGAGGCTAAAAAAAAAAAAAAAGATGTTCAATCACGTCACTCATCATTTTGTTTCTTTATATTTATATGTTTGTGTGAAGATGTGATTGGTCATAAGCTCTTTCAGTTTCATCTCATTCAAGCTGAAACTGTAAGGCTTTTTTTAGTCCAACACATTCAACCGTTCTTTTTTTTTTTTTTTTAACCATTACAATGGACTTTCAACCTTTCACAACTACAAGCATCATAACATAACATAATGCATATGCATTTTACAAAATAAATTGGTGGGTGTTAGTTGTTAAAAAGAATATCAAGCAAGTTAAAGAAAGAAAATATTTTTTTATTTGAATTGTCAATATTTAGAGTCGATTAAATTTTAATTAATGTAGTTTAATTAGGTTAGAGAACCACAAGTACAATAAAAAATATTTTAATAATTAATTTAACATATTAACTGTATAAATTATAACTCAAATTCAAAATATCAATTAAATAAAAATAACTTTGCCAACCGATGTCAATAGTTATTGGTAAGTAAAAAATCATCACTAAGGTTAAACTTAATATTTGGGTACAAGAGAATAAGAAAAAGACAAAGAAAGAAATGCCTTATTTCGGCAAAGAGATGGGTCACGTGATAATTTGAAGAAACATGACAAATACATTAACAGGACATAACGTACGATTGCTCTAAATAATCCTCTAAATATCCTTTTTTTTTTTTTTTTCTTTTTTTCTTTTTTTTTTCATATAATACGAACAAGATAAACATATAAATTTGTCAATAAATTAATTAATGTTTCGCTTGAAAACAAGAAATGAAATCAATGTAAAATAAAAATAAAATAATATTTCTCCAAATGTAGTCAAAAACAAGTACTGCAGCTTTCCCTAGCCAATAGAAAAGTTGTTGGGTGACAAAAAAATGAAAAAAAAAATCACTTGGCTCCAAAACAGATACATAACTAAATGCTTTTTAGTTCATAGAAGAGATAGAGATGGGAGGTGCCATTGCTGTGTTGGGTTGCTCTTTTGTACTATTTGCACTCTCTTAACAAGAGAAATAGTACTACTCGTCGTCCCTGCTTGCTGCCACTTCTCCCTGTCAAATCTTTACAGTTTTCACTCTTTTCTAACATCAGTTTTTAACAAAGTTTCAATTATTTTTTTTTTTCAATTTTGTTCTTTGGAAATGTATCACTTGCCTGAGTGAATTATTTTTATGCTTTCACCATATTACGAATTTTTTTTATAAGGGGATAAAAAGGTAAAGGTTGAGTTGAGTTGGATTTTTTTTAGAGTCATCATTATTTAAAGTTTAATCAATTATAATTAATTTACTTTAATGCGAATAGAGTATAAAAATGACAAAAATCTCTTTACAATTAATTTAATATGATTACATATACATTCATTATTTAAAATCGAAGTTTCGCTTAAATGAGAATATCGTACTATGAGATATTAAAAAGTGAAATTGTTACCGATCAATTAAAGTTTCATTATAAATCTGCACTTACTAGATCAAACAACCAAGTTCCTTATCGGCATCAGATAGATCTCGGGTTCGATAAAAAAAATTAAAATTTCATTGTGATCAGTAGATATTGGTAAATTTTATTTAACTGTTTTAACATATAATACCAAACAGTCAAAACACGCTTTCTTCGCGGGAAACAATGACCGGAGGCTTTCGCCACTGACCCGAAGTACCCTACCTACTAACCAGAAAATAAAACGTTTGCACATTCATACTATATATTATAGCAAGCTAGCTGCTAGCTTCTAAGTAAACTCCAAAACGTAATGATATGAGTTTGACTTCAATTCCCAGCTGCAATTATACAAAGCAAATGATCCATGTTAAGTAATATACATACAGACGCACACGCTATACATATTGACAAAATTTATTATTTAGTCCCCCAACTTATAAAATTTTTATTATTGGTTCCTTGTCTCTATTTTGAAGAATTGAGTCCTCTAATTTTTTTTTTAATTTCATCTTTTTTTTTACTCAAAATGCAAAATTGAAGATATTTCCGTCTTTTGTTAATATAAAGTACATCTCAAAAAATTATTAGTGGTGAATTTAATTTTAATATTAATTGTGAGCTGCATCAAGCTGTTAATACAAATTGTTTATTTTTAACAACTGATTTAGACATGCTTTTTGTTCAGATTTACTTTTATAACTCAACAGAAGACGACAATATTTTCAATTTAACATTCTAAATGAAAAAATGATGAAAATAAAAAAAAATTAAAGTTAGAGGACTTAGTTTTTTAAAATAAAAGATAAGGGACCAACTCCAAAAAAATGATAAATTGAGAGACCAAATAATGAATTTGTCCTATTATTATTAGATCTAACTATTTCTTTGTTTTCGTGCTTCGACATTGTCCCCTCCAACCACTGTAGTTAATAGTTGTGTTTTAATAATACATTTACATTGCAGCTGACCGGGTACAACTCTAAGGACACTAGATCCCTAAAATGATAGGAGTATTTAGTCCCATTTGAATGGATAGGGTGGTTTGGTATTCTGCCACATTGAGCAAAATAAGAGGTCTCGAATTTGAAATCTTCCATCACCTTATTTAATTTTTTTTTTTTCACATTTAGTTCATAAATAAGTTAGATATTATAAATTTATGTTTTTTTATTTTTTTCTTTTTTCCCATTAATCCCTAATTTGTAAAAATTGTCAATTTAGTTCAAATTCTTAATGTATATAGATTGTTTTTTTCAACAATTTAATCCAAATTTTTATTTTATTTAAAATATTTTTCGTAAATGTAATATATATATATATATACACACACATGAGGATGTATATATATATATATATATACATACACACACTAATTATATGTGTATATATATATGTATATATATATATATATACACACACTAATTCTTATGCATGAGAATGTATAAATATTGTTGAAATTGTATTTTTTTTATTGTTAATCTTTGAATGTGAAATGTCATTCTTAATTTTTAATCGTAATTTTTTTTAATTAACTATTAAATATGGCGTTATATAATTAAAAATGGATAAATTATAAAAAAATTCACGACCTTTAACGATTTTTACAATTTCGACATATATATATATATATATATATATATATATATATATATATATATATATATTTTGCAATGTCATTCGCCAACTT
>CATIWM010296681.1:0-34686 GCA_949671775.1 Mallotus repandus
TTTATTAAAGTTGTAATTAATTATAAGTTTAATGAGATTGTAATGCTAAATTGTTATATAAAGAAAATATAAATTTTTATTATTTTTAAAATTTTTTATTAAAAAAACTAATGATTTTGTATTATCTTATAATTAATTATGGTCATAATATTTTTTTTTATAAAATTAGTTTTAGAGTCGAGAAAAAAATTAATTATAAAAAATATTGAAGGAGAACCATATAATATTTAAATAAAAAATTTATCAAAATTTCAATAATGAATTATAACTATATTAAGTTAATATCAAATTGTTATATAAATAAATACTTAATATTTTTAAACTTTTATTTAAATAATAATAATAATAATATCAAAGTTCTTGTTTAATACTTTATTTATGATTACGAGTTTAAAATTTTTTTCATTAACTTGCGAAGTACGTGGCTGTTTACTAATATATATATTCGTCATACATTATGTTAAATTTCATATTTGATAGTTAGAAACTTCAAATATGCTTTTTTAATGTTATAAATTAAATAATTTTCAATGGACAAAAAGTCTTGGATGTGTGAACCTAGATCTAGCAAAGTACTTCTTGATGGTTTGGATAATTTCATCAAATTCGTTGTTGAAACATTAGTTATTAATGGAGTGATTTATTGTCCATGTAAGAAATGTTACAATAGATTCTCCTTTGATGCTAAAACTGTTCCAACGCATTTGGTATGGGATGACTTTAAAGATAATTATTATTGTTGGTTGTTTCATAGTGAAAACATTCTTTCATCATCAAACAATTATGAGGACAATGTCCAGGCTAATCCCGAAAACATGCAATCAAGTTTTGACGGAGAATATCAAATGAGGGGACTTCTCAATGATGCATTTAGAGTTGGAGTTGAACAGGGTTTGTAAGATGCAACGAAATTTGTGTGTCTGAATCATGAATCACGTAATCCTAGAGATGAAAGGGTAGGCAATGGTTCACCAAATTCACCGCACTAGCTTCATGGAGGATAAACATGAGGTACCTCCCTTATCTACACACTCTTGTGATGATTTGTATGATAATCAATGTGATTGTGGTGTTAAGCTTCATTACGAACGCTCCTTAATAGAAAATTTTATTTTAAAAAGTCAAAAATTGCTTTCAAAGAAAAGGTTTCAAAATCAAAAGCTTTCAAAATTAACCAAGAATTTTGAGGATTCGAAACAACGATTTTCAAAAATGAATTCCTCTAATGAGCAACTTTCTAAATGATTTGAAAGCCTCTCTAATTTTGAAAGATGAATTTGAGAAAACCAAAAAGGAGAATGAGTTGCTTTCAAAATAGATTGTGAAGTTAAAGAACTTTATTTTTGAATTTCACAAAGGAAAGAAGACCCTTGATAATCTTCTAGATTGTCAAAGATCCCATGGTGTGATGTTTGACTAAGTTATTTTAATGGAGCATCTCATCATCAAGTCCCTTTAAGCTTGTCAAAACTTCCCTATCGTCATCTTTTATTTCTAATGAAGTGAGCAATAAAGCTCAAGACTCAAAAGGTAAAAGAAAAAACTAAGAGTCTTGATGCCATGTTAATGACTTAAAAGGCCAACACTAAGGCTAAGAAATAATAACCACATCATGCATTCATATATCACAATAAAAGCTATATACATATGCACATTAGGCCTCAAAATTCATGTGTTATTGTATTTGTAAAATGCATGCTTATTCTAGACCATTTGTGTCTAGAAAAGCCACCGACCATTATAAACATGCTAATTTTGTAAATGTTGGTAGGCAAAATAGATTTTCTAATATTAAGTGTTTTTATTGGGTGAAGATTGGACACACTAATAATGTATATTACTTGAAAACTTCATCTCAACATTCTACCAATGGACTACTTTAAGAGTCACAAACCTAAACCAATTAAAGTTTGGGTTCAAAAGGTTGCTTGATGATTATTTTGCTATTTTGTGCTAATTGTGGATACACTAATGAAGTCAATTTATACAGTTTACCAATAAATATGCAAACATCTAATTGTCCAAAGAGAATTTGACACTTTGCATTATCAAAATGTTTTTTAAAAATTGCATAATTTTTGACATGCTATTTTCTAATTGTTCTTCAAAAATGTTCATTTGGTATCTATTTCATTTTTTTAATTGGTGAATTTATTGATATCAATCCCTTCTCAATTGGTATCCTCATTATTCATTTAGTTTCATTCAATTTATTTCACTTGCTTTTCACTTAATATCTTTCCATTTTTATTTTTTCCCCTTTCACTTTGATAAAAGGGGGAGAGAAATTTGACATTTTACATGATAATAATTATGCTTGAATAGTAAATAAAATGCTAAAAAGGGGGAGAAAGTAAATATTTGATATAATTGAATGGTATGTAACATGTCTAACTCAATTTAGCATATATTGATGGTGAAAAATTTTAAAACTCCTTAGTATATGATTGAGAGGGAGTGTTATAAAATAAATGTTGTGATATTTTAATTATCATTCAAAAATTGATGGTTAAAGTCAAAAAAGGAGAGATTGTTGACCCTTTGCATGAGCAAGGTATTGATTAATCTCAAATCAACCTTGGTATTAACTTTAACAATCAATTTTATTGCTAATATGTGTATTTAAGTGTGTACTTTAGTCACATTCAAAACTATGATCAATATACATTAATTTGGAGTGAAAATAAAGCCACTGGAAAGTCACAAAACTCCTCATGATCTTGGTCACAAATGTGAGGACCATTATGAGTCAAAGGAGAACCAAACTCAAGTTGTTGAAGTAGCCAATCCTCCTTATGATCCTACTCATGATCATGAGCAGCACCCTCGTGATCATAAGCAGGTTCCTTATGATTATGAGCAGGCAAGTTGATCATGATCAAGTGGATTTCAAGTGGAGTTTTAAGGCGGTCTTCCTCACGATCCATCTCACAATTATGAGCATGCTCATGACCACTCTTTTGCATCTCCTAACGACTAGCTCGTACAAGCAACGACTGCATTTTTGTTCTATACGATTATGAGCAAGCCTCCAAGCTAAAAATTTAAAAATTATATTAAATAAAGAATGAGAAGCGTGGAACTTAAAGAACCCATCTCCAATAGCTAATTTTCGCTTCAAATATATAAATACCTCTCAGATATCATATTTAAGAGGTTGGAGAAGTGGTTGAGAAAATATATTGTGCCCCTACAAGTTTTGTATTTTCATTTCTTAAAACTTTCTTTTTAAATATTCAATTCTTTGTAAAAAAACTCTTGTTGAGTTTGTATCTACCACTCTTGTGAGAATTAGGATTAGTTAGTAATTAGGTTCTTCCTTTACTCCTTTATTGGGTATAAGCTAAGGGTAGTGAGGATCTAGTTCACTAAAAGTTTAAGTGTTAGCCTTACTAAACACTTGGTTGAGAGGTTTAAGAGTAAGCCATGGGCAAAACTCTTATTGATTAGTGCAAGGGTTTGAGTGTTAGCCTTGGGAAAGCACCTGCTTGTGAAGGTTGTGATGAATCTTGAAAACTCGAGTTGTAAAGGTTGTGAGCGAGCCTTTAAAACTCAAATTGTAAAGGTTTAGTATTGAGCCTTGAAAAACACTTGTAATAATTTAGTGAATAAGATTGAATTTGAAAATCCTAACTTGGGATAAGTTAGGTGGGAGACGTAGGATTGTTTCTAGATCTGAACTCCCTAAAATCTTTTGTGTTCCTCTTGTTCTTTTTCTTATTTTTGTTCTTAATTGTGATCCTTTCATTTTCTTAATCATCTTTAAATTTTCTCTTAATTTTTAATCTTTCCTTAATTCCTACAAACACTATTCATCCCCCTCTAAGGCATTTTCACGAGCTTTGTAGAACTCAGCTCATTTATTAAATAAACTTCAATAGATAAGTTTGAATAAATCTTTATCGATTCGAGTTTTAAGTAGCTTATGAGCAAGTCAGCTCATTTACAGCCACATCAAAAAATTAATGAATTAATAAATTTTTTTAAAAAATAACTTATAATTTCAAATTAATGAAAAAGAAAACTGGATTTATAACTTTGGAATAGAGAGAGATAAAATTTTAAATAGACAAATATCACTGGCATCTAAATTAAATAAAATTCAATTTACATCAAATTATTTTTGTCTTGGCAAGTTTAGACCATAATTACATTAGCATCCACTTATTTGAGAATTGAATACTTTCAATTTGTTAGCTTTCATTATATGTAAATATGGTAGTACATTCATTAATTTTTTTATAGTCTCTTATATTAAAAATTATTTAAGTGCTCTATTTTACAAAGATAATACGGTTTAATTTTTTAATTATAATAAAAAATTTTAATTTATTAATTATTTAAAATTTAAAATTTCTAATATTCACTAAACTTACAACATATATTTCAATTAATATATTAAATTAAAAATTAAGTTGTAATTTTGATAGATTCATCATTTTTATTAATTAAATTTGAATTCACTTTTTATATTTATTTTTTTAGTTTTTTTGAGATCATATTCACCTAAAACTAAAGTAACATATAATATAAATAACTTTAAAAGAAAAAATTGATGAAATTAGATATGAAAAAAGTGACTATAAAATGAAATTGAAAAGAAATTAAGGCTAAGCTGATTTTTTTTTTTGGTTTTAAGGTGCTGTCATTGGTATTTTAAATTTAAATAATTAAAAATAAAAAATTTAGATTGTATTATTTTAATAAAATAGAGGGATTGAAAATTTTGTTTTTATAAAATAAAGTGACTAAAATATCTTATTTATTACAATATTAATATAAAAACTAATGAAAAAACAAAAACTCTGACAAAAATAAATTTGAGAGACTAAACAAAATGTAATTTTCAAATAAAAAAAGAAAAGTGCAAATTACATCAAATCTAAAAATAAAGTAATGTGCTTTTAATAACAAAATAGAAAATTCTTAAAGTTTTGCATCCAAGTAAACTAAGATATTCTAGCAGAGAAAGAAACTATATAAATTGAATTCAGTATTTCTTCAAAATCTATAGAAATTTGGGAAACTTATTGGTTATAGAATTTTAAAAAAAAAAAAAAACAATTCCCACATTTGATACGTAGAAGTAAGAACGCTTTGTGATTTTTGAAGTATTGGTCAAAACCATTTTGCACAAGTTACTCACACAACCAATAACTAAACGACTAATATCAACTAAACTTATACACCCTTTACAATCTTTCATCTGAAAATTTGGAGTGTTTGATATAGTTGAAAAATACCCCCAAATGCTTTTTTAATCTGGGTGATTAACTCTTGCTTGAGCCGTATGATGAAAAATTATTATGTTCGGTTTCTTCGGAGGATGGATTTATAAGAATTCAGCTATTCTAATAATAAAAAAAAAATGGGACTTGAATGATCCTGTATTAAATGCTATATATATATATATATATATATATATATTCCTCCATTATCTATTTCTTCCAATCCTTAAAAAAAAAAAATTATCGATTGAAATTAAAGAAAAAAAAAAATCATCCTCCTAACTACCACCTTCTATGTAGGATCACAAAAATTAAAAAATCAGATAGTTGTCAGATCATGAATGAAGTGAGCATCTCTCCAATTTCAGTACAATATGGTTAGGAAATTTAAGCCTGCGAAAGTACAAAGGATTAAAAAAAAAAAATTCAATATGTAGCCCAAATTTTTATAATTTATTTCATTAAATTTTTATATATTTATTATATTTTTAAAAATTTTTAAATATTTATTTGATACAAATTATTCCTATATTCGTGGGCTAAGGAGGAACAAATTATCAATTAAAGTCAAAAAAATAAAACAAAATGAGATAGGAATCAACACTTACCCATGAATTCAAATAAACTTAACCTTTTACGAAATCAAATTGTCTCTCAAAAGATATCAAAAAGAGAGACTCACGTTTAAAAAAAAAAATGCAAAAGCATATATTTAAAATATCATGATGGCATCTTTTGATGTCATTTCGGCATATTTAAATACCTTTCAACTTGGGGATAAAAGTTTAATCATCCTAAATAAGAGTCAAAATTTTCAACAAGAATTTCCTTTATCTAACCACCAAATAATTCAGGATAAAATTAATGCAGTTATATAAAAATGAAGATTGAGCAAATTATTAGGGAAAATATTTGTGAAGAAAATAATGCATTCATATTGCAAATTTGAGGTTAGATAGTCCCAATTAGCAAGTCTGTGATCAGAAAAAAAAAATGCAGAAGTTTTAGTAGTTTATGCAAATCTTGTTTTGACTAACTATTAACTTAATGTAATATAAAAGTATCATAACTTTGACTAATTAAAACACAAACAATACCCATAAAAATTAAAAAATGGGAGAAGTTCACAATTCATTTTCATAAAATTTTTTAAAATGAAAATTTTACTTTGAATTAAATAAAATATTTTTAGTAGTGTTGACCCATTACACAACTCTACAACGACAAAATATTTTTATTTTTTTCTTGGTCAAGCACTGTATGTTTCTCCTAATAAATTAAAAATGAGATGGTGGAATGGAAAAATTCTCCCTTGCAAAACACCATCAACATATATTAGTTTATTATATAATTTTTATACAGTTAGATTAACAAGCAACTAAGCTTTGTTCTTGTTTTTTTGTAAGATTAGTCTTTGAAATTGGACTGTTGTGGTACCTATAATCCAAGTAATTAGGCATTTGAACACCTAATTAGTCAGATTATTAGGCTCAATTACCAGCAAGTCTTCTATAAATTAGTGGATCCTATTGAGTTTCTATTCTTAACCAATTAAAACAATGGACATGTTTAGCTGCATGCAATGTATATGGAATATAAACATTTTATATATGAGTCTAATACATGATCAATGGAAGCCATACACTAATATTGTTTGCTTTTTATAGTGTTGACTTTAAGTTTAATTCTTCTAAAATCAGAATTAATTGATAAACTTCAATTATAATTAGTAAATAAATTTTGGTTTAATTTTTCAAAGATTAAATTTACAAATTTTCAAAGCAAATTAAGTGACATTAATATTAAATATTTCCCAACTGTTATACATATTCAAAATTAACCATTTGACTTATGCAATTCAATAAGATATGGATGGAATAAGTTGAAAAATGTAGCCAAATAGGTATATATGTGGTAGGGAATAGGCTTGAAGATTGAAATCAACAACCCATTAGGCATTAGAGGATGTTGAACCAATTAAATAGAATCTTGAGCTAATGTTAGATGATGTAATAATGGGGAAGGTATGTTTCAGTTTTCACCCAAAATTAGGTGTTACAAGGTATTGTTGGTTTCCTTAACCCTCCCAACTGGCTTTTGACTTCCAACCTTCTCTGTGCATTAAATTTCTAATTTATATAGGTGTATCAAATGGTCACTCCTTAAAATTAAATTTTTTAATTTATATCATCCATAAATGTGTAATTAAGTGATCACTCCTAAAAAAAATATTTTAAAATGTAAGGTCTGAATTATATTATGGTCTATTTGTTAAATGAGAGGGTTACATTTTACTATGCAATTTATTAATATTTAAGTTATATAACCTATTTATTAATTAAAAAATCTAATTTATATGAAATCCATAATTCGTCCTTTATATTTTTCATATATATATATATAGGTAATTCTTTCAAAATTAATAATTAAAAGAAGTTTGAAAATTTACTTTAAAAAGTATAAACATAAATTATAATATTCCGAACAAATTTTTAATTATGATTTTTTTCGATGAAAATATTAAAAATTATAGAAATTAAATGAAATATTTTATTAAAGTGTGCTATAGATGGAGTAGAAGAGAGCCTATTCATCTACAAGTTTTTTTGTAAAGAAAAAAAAATAAATTTACATGATGAATATTTATTGGTTCAAATAATTAAAAAAAGCCAAAATTCTCTCCAATAAATTTCCAAATTCAAATTTTTACATACAGAAAAAGTGTTAAAAATTTATTTAATGCAATTCAATTCGAATTAATTGGAGTTATTGTGATAAATAATTAAATAAGTCTTACATGTAATGACAAAAAAGGATTCATTGAACAATTAAACTTTAAAACATAAGAAGCAATGACATTACACAATGAATATCTTAAAATAATAAGCCTAACTAAACATGCAAAGAATTGATTAATTAAGAATAAGTTCCACATTTACATATCATATCTTCAAAATATCTGTATATTCTCATATCATATTTACATCATATCTTTCTCTTTCTCTTGCAAAATTGAAACTAAAATTTTTTAAAGCAAAAAAAATATATAATGTAATGTAATGCAATAATTAAAAAATAATGTAATGTTTTAATATTTAATCTCCCATCTTGCAAGATTGTAAATTGGTCAAAATAAAGTACACCAAGTATTTTATCTTTATTTTTATTTTTATTTTTTAATTTAAAATTTGATAATTGAATTAGTTGGAGGAAAGCAGAAGTATTTATTTGACATTTAATTGCTCTATTTACTTCACTTTAGTCTAATAATGAAAGCGTCTTCCAAACCCTGAACACCCCACCCCCCAAAAGAAAAATTTAATACTAACAGGGACTATTTACATAAAAAAAATTTAATATTTATGATCTTATTATTTTTTAAAATTTTAGTTATAATAAAAATATTTTCATTTAATAAATTTTTAATAATTTTAATATAAATAATTATTTAGTTAAAAGTAAATAAAAATGTTGATACTGTATTTATAAAACATTTAATGTATTTTATTGAAATTGTTATAATTTTTTGGTATAAAAAACATTTGAACATTTGCAATCTTTAATTGTTTCCAATTTTTAAGTTTCATAAAAAAATTTTAATTTAATCAATTTTTAATAATTCTAGTACAAATAATTATTCAGTTCAAATTAGATAAAAAGCCTTAAGCAACAATGTATAAAAAAGTAAATTTACCTTCAATAAATTGTTAAATTTCTTGTTCAAAAAAATTGTTAAATTTCTAAATAATATACTAGTTTTAAAAATTACAATATTTTATATAATTTGATTTTTTATTAGTTACTTAATAATTATTTTGGGAAATTAATTAAAAATATGCAACTTTAAATTTCCAAATATATATATATATATATATACAATGTCAAGGCCTAAATATTCAGAATGTGAATTCAGTTGTATAAAAAAAAATTGAGAGAGATTAGAGTTGAATTAATGGAGGATCCTGCGGCAGAAGAAAAGGAGATTTTGTTCGTAGAGTGTGACTTCTACTAACCCTTTCTTTAGTTTTCTGTATTGTTTATGGCCAACGTGATAATTTTGTTTTATTTTCTTAATTTACGCACTAATTAAGTTTCAAAAAAATAATAATACTTCAGATTCTATCACATCAAGCGAGAGGCATGAAAATAATTTTTTTTTATAAAAAATTTGGTTGATATATATTTTATTTGTAATAATATGAATTTAATTATTAGAATTAATAATAATAATAGTAAAATAATTAATAGTGGGCATCATTATTATCTCAATACCAAGAAAATAAAAACTCTCACCCTGGTTCAAGTGGTTAAGGAATTATTCATGAATTTAAATTTTAGGGACAATGTTCCTCAGTATTTAAATGTTGAGTTATCTGCCTAAAATTGACTAGTTTCAATCACAGTATCAGCTCCGTTTAGAAGTAGATGGTTCAGATACCTCTCCCCCTTCAATTTTTCTAGCAAAAAAACAAAAAAAAATAGAATAAATATGTTGCATGTGATGATTATATAATGTAGATACAAGGAGATCACATACACTAATTAAATTTTGAACCATTCAAAGGTCATATCATATAAATAGCTTGCTAATTAAACATACATATAATAACTATATATCTTTATATATATATATATAATGCTCATAGCTTATTGACACAATCAAACGATTACTTGTTCATTCATATAAATGCATCTTTATGTATATATATATATATATATAATGCTCATAGTATAATAAAAAAAAGTATTGAAATAAAATCTTTTTATCGTGAAATTTTTTTGTTGTTATTTTTCAATTAATGTTAACAAAACTTTTTTTAATATACAACATGACAATACAGACGCTATATTTAATGATTTTGATTAGTCATAAATCAATTTTTGATCTTTAAATAAATTTTATTGCAAAAATATTAATAGAGTTTTCATGATGAAGAGATGTTCAAAATTTATAAACAGTGTATTTAGATGTAAGCATTTAATTTAAAATTTTAGATTTCATATATTAAATTTTAAATATAAAAATTTCAAATAATATATAATTATATCATTTTAAATTCTTATTAAATTAACTTTTAAATTTAATGTGGATTTATTTTAAATTTTCGTAAAAATAAATTTATATAGTTTATAAATAAAAAATTTAATTGAAATCTAAATTTTTGCTCAAATTCTTTATATCCAAAATGTAGCACCAATATCACCCATAAAAATAAATAAATTAAATTTACTTGGTGAGCACAAGTTTGAACAAAAATCTCTATCAAAATAATTCCTAATGCAATGGCTATCAAAATCTTAATTTTAAATAGTTATGGGAACACTAATGTAGGCTTGAAATTAAATTAAATTACATGTATGCATGTATATAGTTGATTCAGCTAAATTTTGTTAACATGTAACTTTTATTGAAAAATGCATAATGTAATGTATTTCTTAAGAGAAAATGAGCAATAATAAATTATCTTTTTAACAATCTATTTAGTTTTTTTTTTTTTTTAAAAGGGTGGTTAAATTGAATTTCGAAAAGTTCTTGATCAACCATTGATAATTTGGCAGTTTAATACTTAAAATTAAATTGAATATGAATATTATTAATTAATAAATGGATTACCAATAAAATTTATATAAAATTGGGTGGATAAAAAATTTTCAATGCTTTTAAAATTGTTTAATTAAGAATAATGTTAAATGAAGTAAACATATTAGTGAGCTGTTTAATAAAAAGAGGTTTTTTTTCACTAAATATAATTAGTAAATTAATTTTGAAAAGTAGAACTTGCTAAATATGGTTATGAAATACTAAGTAGTAGTTTGACCGACTGCATATATACTGGACGCGAAATATTATTTAAACGAGAATAATAATTAAAAAAATTTTTAAAAAAAAGAAAAAAACAGGTGTTTGAGTGAGTTAATGACAATGTAATGTCCCCCCATAAAAAAAAAAATAAAAAGAAAAAGAAAAAGAAAGCAGCACGCGGTCGGTGTGTGGGGAGTGGAAGACAAGAGAAGAGAATGGGAATGGTATAGTTATATATAAAAGGGGATGCAGAAACCACTTTTCATTTCCAAATTCCTATTCCTAACAAAACATACAAATTACTTTTACATTCTAATCCATTTTCAGTTCCCATATTTCTTTTCTAATCCTTTTAACCGCTACCAACTAACTCCCTCTTTCATCTTTTCATTTCTCCATGGACCAGGTTCGCCGGCCTTCCTCCATCCCCGGCGAACCGCCCTTTCCTTCTCCTCCCCTCAAGCTCAACCACCACAAGTCCTCCTCCTCCTCCGACACCCTCTCTCTCCCCCTCCATTTGTACCTCGCCAATGCCGTTTTCTTCTCCCTCTTCTTCTCCGTCGCTTATTATCTCCTCCACAGGTGGCGGGAAAAGATCCGCAATTCCACTCCTCTTCATATCCTCACTTTCCCTGAGATTGCTGCCTTGTTCTGCCTCGCTGCTTCCGTCATCTATCTTCTCGGCTTCTTCGGCATTGGCTTCATCCACTCCTTCTCCTCCAAAGACGTTCTCGACGATCAGTACGACGATCACGCAACCATCATTAAAGAAGATACCCGTCCTCCAGGCCCTTGTCCAGCTTCTCTCGACTGCTCTCGTCCTCCTCCTCCTAAAACTGTAACCGCTGTTGCACCACCCCCGCCCGCAACCGACGTCATCTTATCGTCGGATGATCGCGAAATCATCAATTCAGTTGTCTCTGGCTCCATTCCTTCTTACTCCCTAGAATCCAAGCTCGGCGACTGCAAAAGGGCCGCCACTATTCGCCGAGAGGCGCTTCAGAGGATGACGGGCAAGTCCCTCCAAGGATTGCCCCTGGAGGGGTTTGATTACGAGTCCATATTAGGGCAGTGCTGCGAGATGCCAATCGGGTACGTCCAGATTCCTCTGGGAATTGCGGGGCCGCTGTTGCTGGATGGAAATGAATACACCGTCCCCATGGCAACTACGGAGGGGTGCCTTGTGGCCAGTGCTAACAGAGGATGTAAGGCTATTTATGTTTCTGGAGGGGCTACTTCAACCTTGTTGAGGGATGGCATGACCAGAGCTCCTGTTGTCAGGTTTCAAACTGCTAAGAGGGCTGCCCACTTGAAGTTTTTCATGGAGAATCCTAACAATTTCGACACCATTGCCCATGTTTTCAACAAGTTCGTTCCTTTTTTTTTCCTTGAACTTAATTTTCTTTCTTTTTTATTCATTATTAAATCTTTTGGACATATATATTTGATTGAACACTCAGTAGATCGATGCGCGTACGATGTGTTGATGTTTGATTTCTATATCCCAGTTCCTGAATTGCTTGCTTTTTTTTTTGTTTGACTCGGTTTCTTTTTTTTTTTTTGGTTTTTTTATTGATGTTGATGGACAGTCTGTTTGAATCATGGGTCCTTTCATCACCAATAATCAACAAGAAAATGTATTAAATAGCGGAATTTTATTGATTGATTGATTAATCATTAATTGAAAAATATTTTGCAGGTCAAGCAGATTTGGAAGGCTGCAGAGTGTCCAATGTGCAATTGCAGGAAAAAACCTGTACATGAGGTTTATGTGCAGCACAGGTGATGCCATGGGGATGAACATGATCTCTAAAGGAGTCCAAAATGTTCTTGATTATCTTCAAAATGATTTCCCTGACATGGATGTCATCGGCATCTCCGGTAATTAATTATGATTTTCATTCATTCAAACTCATCATAATTAATCATTACAACAAATTAAATTGCCATGCGTGGTACGCGTACGTATTTGACAGGAAACTTTTGTTCGGACAAGAAGCCAGCAGCCGTAAACTGGATAGAAGGGCGTGGAAAGTCTGTTGTGTGCGAAGCCATCATAAAGGAAGACGTGGTTAAGAAGGTGTTGAAAACCAGTGTGGCAGCTCTTGTGGAGCTTAACATGCTTAAAAACCTCACTGGCTCAGCCCTGGCTGGAGCTCTTGGCGGGTTTAATGCCCACGCCAGCAATATTGTAAGTGCGGTCTTCTTGGCCACAGGACAGGATCCTGCTCAAAATGTAGAGAGCTCCCACTGCATCACCATGATGGAAGCTGTTAATGATGGCAAGGACCTTCACATCTCTGTCACCATGCCTTCCATTGAGGTAAAGATATAAGCTTTTCATCTTTAATTGACTTGTCCTCAAGCTACCTAGCTAGTATCGTAGATCATCAAGCAATTCTGTTCTTGTAGGCTTGGATTAAAACACTTCTAGCAAGTCTAATTGATGAATTGATAATTAATAGAACAGTAATTTGACAGAAACAATGTTTGACTACTTAAGGACAGATGCATTAGAAAAAAGAAAAAACTGTAAATTCATTTTGCATTTGCATGCATGCATATTACTTTTTGGAGGATTCACAATGGACAAAAAGATCAATTAATAAGTCAGCTCTGCAAATCAAGATGCGTTCAAAGTTGAATATTAACATGTGTTCACTGTACTGCACGTTCAGGTTGGTACAGTTGGAGGTGGCACTCAACTGGCATCCCAGTCAGCTTGTCTGAACCTACTTGGAGTGAAGGGTGCGAGCAAAGATTCTCCAGGGGCAAACTCGAGGCTTCTGGCTACAATTGTGGCCGGTTCTGTCCTGGCAGGAGAGTTGTCCCTTATGTCTGCTCTTGCAGCTGGGCAGCTGGTGCGGAGCCACATGAAATACAACAGATCTAGCAAAGACGTGTCCAAGATAGCTTCCTCAACATGAAGATGATGAAGAAGATTGTGGAGGGCAAGTTTTAATTAGTTGATGAGATGGGCAGAGAGTTTTAAAAACAAAACTGAAGCCATGCTAATACCGTTGTGGTGGGGAACAAGAAAAAAGAACAACACGAGTTTTCTAAAAGAAAAGAAATAAATAAATAAACCCAAATAAATAAATAAGGAAAACAGATAGAATTAAAGAGAGGCATGTGATGTGATGTGAGGCTGGTTGAGGACTCTTAATTTCCAAGATTTTCAAGAAGCCTGAGATATTTGCATGCATGGTATCTTTAAGTTCGCCTCCTACTGCAGGATTTACCAAAAACAAAACTGTAATCTTTGTACCAGTATTGATTGAATTTGTTGTTAATTGTTGTTTGTGTTGTCATGGGATGTATTTATTTAGGGAACCAATTAATTAAGGGCAATCCTATATTTGTGGGTAGGACTTTTTAGAGGTGTTGCTTGTTGTGTTGTGTGAATCTGTTGTTGGATCACATTCACCTGATGAATTGGTGAGTATATGAAATTGCACATGTTCAACAATATTTAACTGTTTTTTTAGCGATTACGTGCATCTGTTTGCCACTCAAAACATCACCATTCTGTGCTGAAATTGCCATTAGATCATCTTGCAGTACAGGCAATGGCAGAAACTACAAATTTTGGTATTTGACTGACACAGATCAGATAAGGTTTATTTAATGAGAGATTTAAGATGTTATAATGGATCCATTCAGTATCTCTTTCTTCCTTAAAAAATCTTGGATTATTTTCGAACTTCAACAGAATATAAACAGATGTATTTAAAGTAAAGATCCCCAAGTTAGGGAATTTATGGAGAAAGACAAGTGTCTTGTTCCTGCATCCAATAGATTGTCTGCACTGTAGCTCTTGAAAGACCCTTGTCTAACAAATCCTCAGGATTCTCTGTCTCAACAGGCCAGGTAAACTATACGACCATTCACAGGTTTTGTCAGCTTCTATCTTATGCTAATCTTTTATTAGGTTGGTTCAGCTGCAGAAATATAGTGGTTGGGGTCCAAGTTTTGTGGATATGGATAGTGGCTGTAGATAGGAACTTGCCTAGAACTAGTTGCTCTGCAAGTGCCTAAAAACACAGCTGCTTTGCCTAACATCATAAATACAAAACTCTCTACAATCTGAGCGAGCAAATACAATATGAACACCTGGTTTTCCATATCCTGTGGTACATTATATTGCAATTCTTTCACAGGAGTACAGCTGATCATGTCTCCAGCTTTAATTTTACCAAAATATTACTTACATATCTTGCATGATGATATTTACGGGGAAATTATTTCTTGGGCATGCAAAAACAACATAGAAGAAGATGAAGATGCATCAATTCTTCTTACAGAACTCACCCCACAAGAAATGCCCTCAGAATTACTTCATTTCGATATGTTCAAGATTCATACTTTTCTGAATTCCAGTTATTATGAAGATAGACAATGATTTTGGTTCTTATGCTATCAGTGCATCAACTGAAACTTGTTGTTTTGTGTGGTTTCTTGCTTCTGATACGGTTGGCTTTGGCAGAAATTGTATTCAGTTTCAAAGACACTAGCAACATGGGAGTCTGCAGAGAAGAATGAAATGAATGTTGTGGCAATTCATCCTGGCACGTGTTTAGGCCCATTATTTTAACATAATTGGCCTTTTGACTTTTGTCATCTGTAGTCTTCTCTAGCCTAAATATTGTCCTAAAATAGATTAGATATATATTTATGTGTTGGCTAGTCTGATTTTATTCTCATCTCATTTTGCTGCATATATGAATTTGAGCATCCTTCACTTGCTTCCTTTCCTCTCTGCTGAAATGCTGAATTGTGTTCCTAAAAGCAAACCAAGACAAAGCAAAACCGAAACTCGATGTAATCAGAGCTTTTCATTCATCACGCAAGATATTGACAAGAAACCATTCGAATGGTGCTTTACGTGAATACCTTCGGTTTGATCAGCTCGTAACGAAAGTTTAAGGATGAAATAGTATGGATTTTAAATGCAAGAAAATTCAAAATCTTTTCTAAAATGGATTCAAAAGCCCAAAATGTCAAATTTAAGCTTAAAACACCTAGCTAAGGCCCAAACCTTCAAATCCAAGCTCAAAGCCCACTTTGACCCAAATATAGTAGTTGTCAGGGCTAAAGAGGTGATCACTTCATCAATGAGGCGATCGCCTCTTCACAACCGACCTATACAGCATTAAATGCTATTTTTGGCAACATTACACATAGGTGTGGACCCACCATATCACTAGTCTGAAGATATGGCGTGAAAATGAGACTTTTAAGGCAGAAATAAGATGGGAAAAGATATGAAAATGATGAGAAATAAGGGTCTCTTGTCTTGACTTGGTTTTTGGGAATTGAAAAAGGCAAAGGTGTGGAAGTTTAAAGGGAGAGTTTTTGGCTGTAGAGAGGAGGTTGGTTTTTGGATAGAAAAGGAGGACGTTTTTAACTAAAAAGAAAAGGAAGATTTTGAGAGAGCAAAAAAAGAGAAAAGGAAAAAGAGGATTTTTAGCTTGGAGGTTCAATTTGAAGAAGGAAGAAGGGACTTTTACATTCAAAGGAGGATTGAAACCAAGAACTTATCTCTGAGGGCTAAGTTAGGAGCTTCAAATTTGTTTAAATTAGTAAGAGTTTTCATTATCAAACTTTAAGTTCTTGATTTCATATAAAACTCTTTTTCTTTACTTTTCTTGTTTGTTTTGTGTTTATTATTCATTTGGTGTTATGTTCATGATATGATTATGTAAATTATTAAATAATCATTTTAAGTTTTCATTTACTTGCATCTAGTTTAGATTTGCTTAAGATTTAAGCAATTGGTAAAGTTGCTGTTGCAGCTGTCAAAAGAGGTGACCACCTCATCACCAGAACCACTCTTGAATTGGCTTCAATTTTATGTGTTTGTCTCACATAGTTTGTAGCTTATATATGTTTATTTTATATTATATTTCAATCTTGCATGCAATAATCATGATGTTAACTTTAATGAAGTTTATTTATGTTTAAATAAGTATTTATTTTCATTTTATGTAAAGCTAACAAGTTGAATTTATTTTGTAGAATTTTTTAAGTTTGTGGGAGAGATTAATGTTTTAAGTTTTGCAGGAATTCCAAGATGATTCTTAATCATCTAAGTTATTGATCTCTTAACATCCGTAATTTATTTATCCTGTTGTTTATGTTTATTGCTATTTTCATTGTGCAACGAGTTGTAATCCCTAATCCTTTTCCCCTTTTATTTGAGTGTATTTTTATAAATTATTATTCGTGATTGATGTCAGGTTTATAGGCATGAAAATGGACTAAAGTGCAAATCTGGATTAAAAGTGTAAAATGCGGTAATCGATTGAAAATAATTACAATTTGCATGTTAATAAGGAAATAATGAAATAAAGGTAATAAAATACAAAACACGAAGGTCAACCGCAAGTTTGGGTGGGCATTGAAAAGTCTAAACCTAGTTTCCAAACCCAATCTCTGATGACGGTTTCGAGGAACTTTCGTGGAATCCAGTTGTTGTACAATGTGTCTTGGTTTTCATCTGGGTGGTGACTCCATCTCTATTTGGGGCCGCAAGCCCATTATGTATTCCCTAGTAAGCCTGAAGCTCACACAGTGTCGTAGTCGCCAAACATTTGGGCACGCGCCAGACTTTGTTGCCTGCAGTGGCGACTCCACTGGGGAATAGAGAAACTAATTCTAGTGTTTTGTAATTTATCATCTTTGATTATTTTCTTATTTCCTTAGCATTTTCTGCATTCACTACACTTTTGCACACAATATGCACAATAGTCCCAAATAACCCGATAATAATCATTGCTTCGTTGCTTGTGTTTCACTCAAACCTAATGGTGGGGTGTTTGATTATTATCACTCATAGCACGTACTTATCCACGTCGCATGGACCCTTGAGTGGGGAGACATAATGGAGGTATATAGATGTGAAAGTCAAAGCTTATTACCCAAGACTCAACTCATATAATGACTTAACAATTTTCCTTAGGATTTTTTCCAAATGCGTGTGCTTTATGCCATATAGTAATCCTTGAAATAAAGCCCAAGCCCATTGTAAATGGACTACGATAAGTCGGGCCTTTAACGCCTACTATGGCCCATTAAGGTGGACTTTGATTTTATTCAAAAGAATTACTACTTGTTTATACCGTCTTAAGAGTTGTCTTGTATAAGTCGGTTTTGTTATCCCCTAATGATAATCAAAACCCCGACCAAAAATCCTAGGATAAGAAACTCACCATTGAACACGTGTGCGGGAGAAATAAGGTTGGAAGATTTCGCTATGTGATATGCTTGTGCTTGTAAATAAATAATCTACATTTCATGCATACATAACATTTATTGTGATTTCCTTCAAAAGATGAAAAAAATAAAACAAACGCATTTTTCTTAGCCATAAGCCTCTCCTTGTTTGGAAGCAGATTAAAGGTGAATTTGGCCCACCAATATCAAGGATCTAATAAAAAAAGTGAGACCACTTTACAAAGGAGCAGAATGGTAGGACCCTCTAATTTTGATTTTGAATCTTTCAAGAAAGAACTATTGAAAGAGATCGAGGATGACATGCGGCAAATGGTTAGGGACATGAGACAGTAGGGAAGATGCCCTTTAATAGAGAAGACTCTAAAACTAAAAATGTTCTTAGTGAGCCATCCAGAGAAAAACTAAAAGCACCAGTAGATCCAACTAAGTCGGAATGGATGGAAAACATGCAAAGGTAAATGGATCAACTTCAGACTGCACTGAAAAAGCACGGACTCAATCTTAACTCTGTCGACTTGGATGCGGACTTGGACTTGGAGGAAGAACCATTGCCCTCAAAAAATCAATTCCCAAGCATGAAGAAATACGCTGGCATTGATGATCCTCACCAGCACCTGAAGCAATATGTCACCTACATGAAGGCCACTAGGCTGTCTAAAGCTCAGATTGTCAAACAATTCTCAATATCCTTAGAACGAGCTGCTATTAAGTGGTACTACACTCTGGACTTGTATGTTCAGCAAGACTGGAAAGAGCTGTGTTCAACCTTTATTTTGAATTCACAATTCGAAGTATCTCTCCAAGAGCTACAAAATATGACTCAAGGATCAGGTCAACCTTTCACAAGCTTTTTAGATAGATGGAGAGGAAAGTTGGCTCAAATAAAGCATAAACCTACAGAGTCTGACCAGCTAATCATAGCCATAGAGCATGTGTTCCACCTAACAAACTGAAGGACATGGGTATAAAGGACTTTAAAGAGCTCTACCATTTCGGAGTACAAGTTGAAGCTGACTTGAATGAGAGCATTCATGAATAGTCATTGTCAGTTGTGGGTGTAATAATTTTGGATAATATTTTGTTACAATAGTTTTTCTTTGTGCTAATAGATGTCTAACTGCCAAATTTATATGATTATAAATTTATTATGATTATGCATGCTATTATATGCTTGAATGAGAGAGAGATTTAAAAGAAAAGAAAAGAAAAGAAAAGAAAAAATCACATCAAGAGGACTAAATGTCAGAATTGACTTTCAATTTCCCTTCGGGCATTTTTGACCTCAGCTTCTCCCAAAATGAATTCACCATATTCACCAAGAAAGAAAAAGAAAAAAAAATAAAAAAAAAATAAAAGAAGAAGGGGAAAAAGAAATAAAGGAAAATGAGGTGAAATGAAGGAAAATAAGAGAAGAAAAGCTTTTATGCCCCCATATTTGAAAAGTCAATCCTATGTAACCCTTCAAAAGTCCTCATGATGCCAAACTCAAAACCCTTATCCCAAAATTCCCACAGCCTGTGAGCTGAAAAATAGTTGGTCAGAAAACTTGCAAAAGACTTATCAATAACAAGCATGATGTAGCGTGCATGGTTATAATGAAAGAGTAATCATATAAAATTGGCATGATCGACATATACTAGCATGTGAAGTGTCAGACATGGACTTTTGTACAAGTTTTTGCAGTATTCAGCATTATAAGTATGACATCGATGTCCGACAATCAGTAGCAAGAGCATCGAGTGATCTACAACTAAAGTGACAATATGGACATCGAGCATGATGAAATAGCGGTCCATCATCATTATGAATTTGTAACCATCCAGCTAGGTTGGAAACTCCCAAAAAGGGAGCAGCCTAGGCAAAAGAGGGAAAATAAAAGAGAAAAAAATGATAGATCCAGCTAGGTTCACAAAATCCTGAAAAAGGAGCGACTTAGGAAAAAGAGGGAATATAAAATAAAATTGGTTGTAATTTCATTATGAGAAGATCAATTCGAGAACTCATGGATTCTGCTTTGTGATACAAGAAAGAAAGGGCTCATCAATTCCTTAACTAGGGGGCAAATTTTAAGACAGAAACTGGGGGGCATGCTAAAGGTCAAGCATTATTGTTTAACGATAGTGAAGTATTCCAAAGAGTTAACTAAGATGGAGGCATTTGTTGTTATCAACCCAATTTGATCATGAGATGGTCTTAATTTCTGTTCCATTTGGATACATCGGTCTCAACGACAATCTTTGACAAACTCGATTTTTGAATTCAAATTGTTTGATATATTGAGGGCCAGTTCCTAAAGATTAGCCCTAAACAGAAAAGACATTTGGCTAAATCATTCAAGATTTCCTATTTCTCCTAGCTCATGCATACATGAAATTTTTGCAAGAATTATTTTGACATTTCATGTATATTGGCATTAGAATAATGCATGTCTTTCATAAACAGTGCACATGAGATTATGTTGCAAATCATTTTCGAAAGCTTTCAAAGTTCACGATCATGCATATATCAGCTTTGAACTTTGTGAATTTGTCTTCTCAAGAATGAGCTACCTCCAGTGCATATGATGTAGACCAGCTACCATTCTCTATGCCTAATGCTCGTGAGGCTACATGGCTTGTTTGATTGACCCTGCCTAACACCCCAAAGGCTATAAGGCACATTTTGATTGTCTTTGTGTTGTTTTTTTACGCCTGATGACCCCGACGACTATATGGCACTTGTTGTTTATCTTCGCCTGACACCCCCGACGGCTATATGGCACTTGTTGTTTATTTTCGCTTGACGCCCCCGACTGTTATATGACACTTGTTATTTATCTTCGTTTGATGCCCCCGACAGCTATATGGCACTTATTGTTTGTTTCCGCTTGACAACCCTAACCACTATATAGCACTTGTTGTTTGTTTCTGCCTGACGACTAGACGGCTATATGGCACTTGTTGTTTATTTTTCGCCTGACGCCCCCGACGGCTATATGGCACTTATTGTTTATTTTCGCCTGTCGCCCCAACGACTATATGTCACTTGTTGTTTGTTTTCGACTGACACCCCCAAGGTTATATGGCACCTGTTGTTTGTTCTTACTTGATGACCCGAGGCTAACGGTGCAAATTTCTGTGAATGACTTCTCGGGAATAAAATTCTCGAGATTCACATTTCTAAGTGACTTCTCGTGAATAAAATTCTCGGGATTCATAATTTTGAGTGATTGGTCGGGTTGTATCCCCGAAGTTCACATTTCTAAGTGATTGTCGGGTTGTACCCTCGAAGTTTTTGGGTTCATAAGTGACTAGTCAGGTTGTATCCCCGAAGTTCATGGTTTAGAAGTGACTGGTCGGGTTATATCCCCAAATTTCACGGGTTCAGAAGTGATTGGTCAAGTTGTATCCCTGAAATTCACAAGTTCAGAAGTGATTGGTTGGGCTACATCCCCAAAGTTCACATTTTTGAGTGACTGGTCAGATTGTATCCCCAAAGTTCACATTTAATGAGTGTCTGGTTGGGTTATATCCCCGAAGTGCATATCGTAAGGAGTGTCTGGTCGGGTTGTATCCCTAAAGTGCATATCACAAGGAGTGTCTAGTCGGGTTGTATCCCCGAAGTGCATATCGCAAGGAGTGTCTGGTCGGGTTGTATCCTCGAAGTTCTTCTTCTTTTCTAATGAGTGTCTGATCAGATTATATCCCCAAAGTGCACGTCGTAAGGAGTGTTTGGTCAGGTTGTATCCCCAAAGTGCATCTCCATGTATTTACTGAGTGACTTCTAGGGCTAGAAAGACCCAAGACTCACATTTCAAATATAAATGAGTGGCTGATTGGGCTAGGACAATCCGATGATCATGGTCACATTTTTATCTGCCTTTACTGAGTGACTTCTCACTTTAGAAAGGCTCAGGATTCACATTCAAATATTAATGAGTAACTGATCGGGCCAGAAAAACCTAAAGATCACGATCACGTTTCCCTCATTTCTTTACTGAGTGACTTCTCAGGCCAAAAAGACCCGAGACTCATGTTTTAAATATTAATGAGTGGTTGATCGGGCAAAAAAAACTTAAGAATCATGATCACATTTTCATCATTTCTTTACTGAGTGACTTCTCATGTCAGAAAGGCTTGGGATTCACGTTCAAATATTAATAAGTGGCTGATCGGGCCAAGAAAACCAGAGGATCACGGTCACGTTTTCATCATCTCTCTACTAAGTGACTTCTTGTGTTAGAAAGGCTCGGGATTCACATTCAACTATAATGAGTGGCTGATAAGGCCAGAAAAACCTGAGGATTACGGTCACATTTTAAGATTGTTTCAATAAGTTTCAAACTTTGACCTCTCGGGTTTGAATTCCTGAGGCTGACAACGCAAGCGAAGCTCGGAGGTCAGGTACGTCGCTTTTGTTATTTACTGTTTTTGTTATGCATGTTGCTTTTACGAAAAATTGATTTCGGAAATTCAGGTTTTGAAAAATCAAAGGGGCAAACTGTGGACACCCTCAGTTTGATCAGCCCACAACGAAAATCCAATGATGAAATAGTATTGATTTTGAATGCAAGAAAACTCGAAACCTTCTCTAGAATGGACTCGAGAGCCCAAAATATCAAATTTAAACCTAAAACACCTAGCTACGGCCCAAACCTTCAAATCCAAGCCCAAAGCCCACTCTGACCCAAATATAGTAGCTATCAGGGCCAAAGAGGTGACCACCTCAACAATGAGGCAATCGCCTCTTCACAGCCAACCTATGTAGCATTAAATGCTATTTTTGGCAATATTACACATGGGTGTGGACCCACCATATCACTAGTCTGAAGATATGGAATGAAAATGAGACTTTTGAGGCATATATAATGTGGGAAAAGATATGAAAATGATGAGACATGGGGGTGGTCTTTTGTCTTAGCTTAGTTTTTGGGAATTGAAAAAAGGCAAAGGTGTGGAAGCTTAAAGGGAGAGTTTTTAGCTGTATAGAGGAGGTTGGTTTTTGGATAGAAAAGGAGGGCTTTTTAACTAAAAAGAAAAGGAAGATTTTGAGAGAGCAAAAAAAAGAAAAGGAAAAAGAGGATTTTTGGCTTGGAGGTTCAATTTGAAGAAGGAAGAAGGGACTCTTGCATTCAAATGAGGATTGAAACCAAGAACTTGTCTCTGAGGGCTAAGTTATGAGCTTCAAACTTGTTTAAATCAGTAAGAGTTTCCATTGTCAAACTTTAAGTTCTTAATTTCATATAAAACTCTTTTTCTTTACTTTTCTTGTTTGTTTTGTGTTTATTGTTCATTTGGTGTTATGTTCATTATATGATCATGTAAATTACCAAATAATCGTCATAAGTTTTCATTTACTTGCATCTAGTTTAGATTTGCTTAAGATTTAAACAACTCGTAAAGTTGTTGTTGTAGCTGTTAAAGAGGCGACCGCCTCATCAATGAGGAGTCCGCCTCTTTGCAAAGAGGCGACGCCTCATCACCAGAACCACTCTTGAATTGGCTTCGATTTTATGTGTTTGTCTCACATAGTTTGTAGCTTATATATGTGTTATTTTATGTTCTATTTCAATCTTGCATGCAATAATAATGATGTTAAATTTAATGAAGTTTATTTATGTTTAAATAAGTATTTATTTTCATTTTATGTAAAGCTAACAAGTTAAATTTCTTTTGTAGAATTTCTTAATTTTGTGGGAGAGATTAATGTTTTAAGTTTTGCTGGAATTTCAGGATGATTCTTAATCATCCAAGTTGTTGATCTCCTAACAGCTGTAATTTATTTATCCTGTTGTTTATGTTTATTACTATTTTAATTGTGCAACGAGTTATAATCCATAATCCTTTTTCCTTTTTATTTGAGTGTATTTTTATAAATAATTATTCGTGATTGATGTCGGATTTATAAGTATAAAAATGGACTAAAGTGCAAATCTGAATTAAAAATGTAAAATGTGGTAATCGATTAAAAATAATTACAATTTGCATGTTAATAAGGAAATAATGAAATAATCAAAGGTAATAAAATACAAAACACGAGCAGAGGCCAACCGCAAAGTTGGGTGGACATTCAAAAGTCCATACCCAGTTTCCTTTATTCGGGTGGCAAATCCATCTCTATTTTAGGCCATAAACCCATTATGTATTCTCAGTGGGCCTCAAGTTCATACAGCACCGTAATCGCTGAACACTTGGACACGTACCCTAATATGCCATTTGCAAATTGTGCCAGATTGAAATTTAACTGCTGTCGCCCTTGATTTAAGGGGTTTGTCATATGCCATTTTCAAATTTTCTGCAATTAGGACAAGAATTTCAATCTATAAGAAAATTTAGATCTTGTCTTGATCTCCTTAATCACCATATTCAGGCAAGCCAAATCATTTCTGCAACATTCAACACACCCACAAAAGGCAAGCAATGGCCAATGCACCACCTAATGGATCTGATGCAATCTAACGTAACTCAATGACAACATTTTGATTGTTCATCCATCTGATTAAAAAAGTATATTCACCAACAGGATCACATAAAATTGCATCCAACAAATTCATAGGCATAAAATGAGACAGAGCATATTGCTAGTCAAATTCCTTTTGTAATCAAATGATGAATATTAATGACTACAATCCAACTAATAGACTGCAACACATCCAGCCAGTTTTTGTTTATCGATTATTACTCTTCATTGAATATCTCCTAAGCACCTGCTATATCCTAGATAGTCAATGACTCTTCCCCTCCTGGGAACCAATCTCTTGCAAGTAATGTTCTGCTTCCAAAGCTGCCATGCAACCTGCACCATCACGAAGCAAAATAGATCAGGTTAATCAAAATCAGAACAAAAACGATATAGTTGTGAGCCACGCTAAGCTACACATAATGCAAGTCATTTATTTTAAACAAAAAAAGAAATCAAAGTTACTTAGCCAAAATGAAAATTCTTCAATATTCATTGATATCAATATATTTTACAATTTTAGAGATGATCCAAAATGCAGGAAACAAAACAGTTATCCATGTGCCAATGAGCCAAATATTCAAAGTATCACAATGCTCTCTCCATCTGGGAAATGTTTGAGCCTTCTTGTTAAAGTGTATCAAATAGTTTAATTTTTGGCACCAAGCAATGAATCAACTAAAACATGATGCAAAGCGTGGAAGATTCTTAACCATCTAATTCCAATCAAACAAAGAATGGAATGGTTTGTTCAAATAGGCCGCTGAAAGAAAGCGCTTGTGAACTTTATTTCAATAAGATATGAAGGGATAAAAAAAGCTCCACTTTCATCAAATCATTCCATGTTTGCTAAAATGCATCAAGAATATAACACAAGGATGCCAAATATAAAGACAGACTAAAATTGACTATCCAAAATTATCTCTCAACAATTCCACCAATATGAGGCACTTCGATAAAAGAATAAAGATATTCACACATTCTACATCATTGTAGCCTGTACTTCAAAGACTTCAACATGCAACCAGAAGGCAGACTTATGCCATTGGACCAAGCAATGACCTCTATTTAATCTGATGAAATGAATAAACAAAACAAACAATGCTATTTACACCTTCCCACCCCTTCCCCCTCCTTTTCTACTTTTAGAAAAATGATTCCTTTGGCCAGTTCTACTTAAGGATCCATGGCGCAGCAATGTTATGCTTATAGCTGAAGAGCAAATAACATAAATAATTTTAAAAAAAAAAAAAAAAGAGAGAGAGAGAGACAAACCAGTGCCGGCAGCAGTAACAGCCTGCCTATACTTCTTATCCTGAACATCTCCAGCAGCAAAAACACCATGCACACTGGTCTGCGTAGTACCAGATTCAGTGACAACATAACCATCAGAATCGAGCTGCAGTTGGCCATCCAAGAACTTAGTAGCAGGCTCATGTCCAATAGCAAAGAACAAACCAGACACCTTCAAGTCAGAAACTTGGCCAGTGACCACATTCTTCACCTTGAGCCCATTCAGAAGACGCTCTCCATTTGCCTCCACCACGACCGAATTCCAAACAACTTCGATCTTAGGGTTGGTGAGAGCCCTGTGCTGCATAATCTTAGAAGCCCTAAATGCATCCCTCCTGTGTATGATATAAACTTTGGATCCGTACTTGGTTAAAAAGGTTGCTTCTTCCATAGCAGAATCCCCTCCGCCAATCACTGCCAAGGGTTTATCCCTAAAAATAGGAGCAGCCCCGTCGCAGACGGCACAAGCAGAAATGCCACGGTTCCAGAAAGTATCGGAGCCGGAGAAATTGAGGCGCTTAGCGACAGCGCCGGTGGCTACGATGACGGAATCAGCAAGGACAGATTTGGAATCAGCGAAGATTTTAAAAGGGGAGGAAGAGAAGTCAACCTTGTTGACTGTTTCGGTGAAGATTTGAGTGCCGAAACGAGCAGATTGAGCTCTGCAACGATCCATGAGTTCACCGCCTTGGATTCCGTCAGGGAAACCGGGGAAGTTCTCGACTTCGGAGGTGGTGGTGAGCTGGCCGCCGGGAGCGATGTCGTTGGCCATCCAACCTTCAAAGAGAATGGGGTTGAGCTGTGCACGAGCAGCGTAGATGGCGGCGGTGTGAGCAGCGGGTCCACTGCCGATGATGCAGACGCGGGTGCGAAGCTCTTCCATGGCGGCGGTTGATAATTTGGGGGAGGAGTTGGTGAGGGTGGGAGGGAAGATGGTAGAATAGGTAGCGGCAGCGGCGGATGTGGTGGCGAGTCCTATAAAACTGCGGGCTCTTTGGAACAGATTTTTAAGCCTCGAATGGCTTCGATTCATCGATTTTTTTTTTGGGTTTAATTTCAATTTCGACAACACGCGCTTCTCTGTGCGGTTTGGCGCGAAAATGCCAAAATGTGTTTTGCCATACGCACAGCCTTCCCTTCACCTGGGCCTGGGGTTCTCATCCACCCCAAACGTTTCGGATTTCACTTTTTTTTTTTTTTTTTTTTTTGGGATAAGGTTCATTTATGTCCCTAATATTTTTTCCGAAGTCCAGATAAGCTCCCTATTTTTTTTTGGCTCAAATAACTTAGAGTTTGATTAAAAAGGGTCTCTTTGGCCCCTCTCAAGACAGATTTCAACTCCGTTACCTTCAATGTTGACATGGCAAACTTACTCTTTCTTGGAGCATGCTCCAAATAACTTTCAGCATTCTATTCTAAAAAAAAAACTAACTTTCAATAGATACTTAACAATAAATTAAAGGAAACTAAACCAATGATTTTTAACAACTGAATCCAACGCATCAACATGAGCCTTACAAGTCTCAAGCAAAAAGCCGAGAATTGCATAAAATGATAGCAGAACTGAAAAAGAAGAAAACTTTTTGAAAGAAGCGGTTCTTGAATTGACTCGGTTGAAGAAACCATAGAGTCATCTAGGATCATTTACCTGGTTTTGTTTGAGAACAGAGAAAACAACATCTATAGATAAGAATGAAGCGAGGTCCCAAGCTTGAATCTCCCATTTTCAATACACCTAAAAATCAAAACCATTAGAGTGACAAAATTTGGCTTCAAAACCAGACCAAAATCACTGCCTAACACTTCAATGAATAAGCTCAAACCCCTATCAAATTCCTCATTCTTTAGAAACACAGACACCATACTATCAGTGTGCTGCCATTTGTTACAAGTCTGAAACCAGATCATCCTTCAACCATTGGGAACCTTCTCTTTTCTCTTTTTGAACTTTTGAAGCAAGTTCTCTCTTTCTAAAGGAGTAGTAGACAGTACCCACTTGCTAAATTCAACTTCTCACATACCCATGAATCGAGCAAGGTGGCTATACTGGGCCCTTTTCCAATCCTTCGATGACAAGACATTTTCTTTCTCAGCTATGTCATCTAATTTTCTTCTTTTATCAGAGGCAGCTAGACTGACATTATGATGGATGGTTTCTTCAGTTTTCCTTCTCCTTCTGGTGCTAGGCGCCTAAGATTGATGATGTCCTCATTATAATGAGCATATAGGACACCTGAACATCAAGATGGAAGCAGATTCAATAACTCAAATGGTCCAGTGTTTGGACTTAAGCCTCTCTCTTTCATTCATACACACACATGCATGTGCTCACACACAATCCCACTCACCAATTATTGGATAATCAGTAAGAGAAAATGGAAGCCTATTTTGCTCTTTCCCCATAGTTTTGGCTATTTATTTACTAATTTCTTTTTTTCATTTCATGTGTAAAATCTCAAACATTTATAATTTTACTTTGCATGTAACACAAGTATCAACCAATCTCAAAGACAGGAAAATAATTGATCTCACCTAAATCCTCAAGCACTGGTTTATTTGTTGTAGCACTATCATCATCCCTAGGATTTCTAGTTTCTAACCCTAATAAATTTGTTGCACCCCCTTGTTTTGGAGGAAGAAAATAGCTCCCAATCTCAGCTAGTTCCTGCCTTGTAATAGAGCAATTCCTATCATCTTTTCCTTATTTCCCATGTAATTCAATGATTTCACATAGACACTATACTATCAGTGTACTGCCATTTTCTGAGGCTTTTCAGTGTGCTGCCATTTTAATTCAATCAAAAATTGCTTTGAACTGCACTTAATTTTTCCTTTATCATGTTCCTTTACCATGGAATTCTTCTTGAGAAATTATCTTTTAAATTGCAGAAGTTGTCCCTAGATTTGCAAATGTTAACAGCTCGGCTCCATCATCACTGTCAAGGACAAATAAGATCCCCTGCTTGAAATTATATGATGATTTTGCAGAATTCTTGTTGTTATTCGATTCAAATCTACTAGAAGATGACTGTGGCGAAGAACCCATAGGGCTAAGCACCAACGTTGAATGAAACTCAAACCACCAACAAAAATCAAACCCATTTTTTTTTCTGTTATTTTGCTCCACAATAGCAATGTGAGTGCAGTGGAGTTACTGCATTCCACGCGCCACTTGTCTGCTGGCTCTCGGTCTCCAACGAAGTGCGTTATCATTGTCGTTGCACATGAAGCTTCTATCAACAAATCCAGTCATCATCTTCATCATCTTGGTGTTGTCATTACCGACCCAGTGACCAGCGAAGCATCACTGCTCATCCTGGTAGTAAATTTACTATCTTCTGCTTCTGTTATTGTTTCTACTTCAAATTCTCTATATAAAGATGATAAAATAAACATAATTGTATTATGTTTTTACACAATCATGATATAAAACAACATGTAAGAGACTACGAATTTTATTGTATAGACATATAGCAGAGCAAATACAAAATCTGCAACTCATTCAATTGGTATCATCACCTTATTAGTCCTGAAAGGAGGCAAAGTTTAAGGTGGATTATACTTTGCTAATAAAAATTCCCCAATAATTTTGTACCCATCTCTCTCCAAGTTTTGTTTTAGCTTCTCCACTTTTTGCTGCATTACCTGCTCTATTGTAACACCACCGAAGCATAACCGAGGGTGGAGTGGTAGTTGGGGGAGGTGTCGTGGAGGTGGACAGTGGAGTGGCAGCTAGTGGAGGTGTTGTGGAGGTGGGTGGAGGTGATGCAACAGAAGAAGGAGTCGTAATTGTGGGTGGCATTGTTGGTAAAGTTGCATTGGTAAAAATCAATTAGGTCAACATACGTTTTATATTTGGTAAAGTTTAAGTTTAATTTGCATTGAGTTTGCCATGTCAGCATTAAAGGTAACGGAGTTGAAATCCGTCTGTTGAGAGGGGCCAAAAAAGACCCTTTTTAATCAAACCCTAAGTTATTTGAGCCAAAAAAAATGAGGGGCTTATCTGGACTTCAGAGAAAACATTAGGGGCATAATAAGGGACTTAAGTGAACCTTATCCTTTTTTTTAATAAAAATTCATTAAAACACAGAAAATTACACACGTACATCTTCCTAAATAAGGGACTTAAGTTGGTTTGGGATATTAACCCATATATCACCAACTTGGAAAAGAAAATCATTCTTGCTAAGCCAATCGGTAACCCTATTAGCCTTTCTACTAACATATTTCACTGATATCACAAAATTCCTGGGCTGATTTAGCCACTTGTTAATGTATGCAACTATCGCAGCTATCTCCCAATAAACCTCAGAATTCTCGCTATGAATCGCTTCTACAATAGTAGTTGTGTCTAATTCAATTAAGAAATCACCACGCACTCTCTTTAAAATAAAAATAAAGGCTTGTTTGATAGCCAGCACTTCTGCCACAGTATGAGAACTACAACTCACTTTACGAGCCTCCGCCTGGATAACCCTTCCATGATCATCCCTACAGATAAAAATAGCTTGAGCTCTCTTCACATGGTCATTAAAGGCTGCATCATAGTTGATCTCCCAACTTCCTCTATCTAGATGAGACTATCGCTCCAATGATGCAGCTCGAACTACTTGACCCTGATTACCCTTCCTAGCAACTTCAATCCACTCATTCCATTGCATATGAATTTTATTTATTACCTCTCTTGGATCAATTTACATGCACTAGAAAATAACCATGTTCCTACTCTTTCATATATGCCAATAAATTGTCACTGCTAGCTCCAACTTATCATCCTGGTTCAACCGCGTCGCGACCTCCATCCACCAAGCACTAAAAAATTGCATTCTAACATCTTCTGGTTTGTATGAAAATGAGGACCCAAACTAGATATGCTTAGCTTGTTGGCATAAGAATAAACAATGTTCAAGGGTTTCTTCTTTTGTTTTGCATATTTCACAAATAGGATCCATTCGACAGCCCCTCTTGGCTAGATTACTTCTTGTTGCCAAAGAATCTTTAACACAATGCTAAATGAAAAATTTTATTTTCTCTGGACCTTTAAGGTTCCAAATGGAAGCCCAAGTTTGTTTTGATGGTTAATGAGAACTTCTTGGCATTTCAGCATTGTTGGATGCACTAGCTTTCTTCTTGAGATATCTATAACTATATTTGATTGAATATATGCCTTTCTTATTATGAAGCCACACAATCTTATCTTCTCCATCACTACTTTCTACTAGAATTTGCATGATTGCTTTTATCTCTGAATCATTGAATAATTGTCGAAGCTTGCCCAAGCTCCACTCTTTTCTTGTTTGATCAATAAGATCCTTCACCATATAAATTTAGCATCCCCTTGGCTAAAGAGATTGGACTTTAAAATGAGGAAGATTGGGCACCCACTTATCCTTCCATATTTAAATATGTCTGCCCGAATTCACATTCCATCAACACCCTTCTTCAAGTAATTCTTTGCCTTGTAGAAGGCTTGCCCACAACCAGGAAGGGTGATTGCCACGCTTTGCCTTCATAAAACCACTATGGGGGAAATATATGCTTTTAAGAATTTTTATAGCTGTCGATAGAGTGTTCTTTAGGATTTTCCAGCATTTTTTAGCTAGCATAGCTTTGTTAAAAAGTTGCATCTCCCTGAATCCTAAACCACCTTTAAACTTGCTACGAGTTATGGCTTTCCACCTAACCCGATGTATCTTCGCTTGCTTTTCTTCCTTAGACCACCAGAAATTGTTCATGAATTGTTCCAACCTCTTATTAATATTTGCTGGTAGCATAAACACTGACATCAAGAAAGACGGAATAGCTTGCAACACCGATTTAACTAGGACCGATCTACTCGCCTGAGTAAGAAGTTGAGTGAGCCTTCCACCCCTGAACCTTTTGAGCAACCCTTTCAACTAAATCGTTGCACAATTGGGATTTTAAGCTCCCTCATTCCAAAGGCACCCCAAGAAATTTGATGAGAGTTCTTATCTCTTCCACACCCATAAGAGACAAGATTTTGGTTCTCAACATAAAAGAAGCATTATAACTAAAAAGAAGACCACATTTTCTCATATTTTCCTTTTGATCTGATGCCTTACAGTAGAACTGAATTGTATCTTTGATTAATCTAGCTTCCCCTTCTTTTGCTTTTCCAAACAAAATAATATCATCTGCAAATTGCACATGGGTGATTGTTGGGCTCTTATGACTGATTTTATAACCTTCTATTTTCTTCTCTATAGATTCTTATGTCACTAACTTGATAAGATATCCGCCACCAACATGAACGGGTAAGGTGACAAATCACCTTGTCATAAGCCCCTCTTTGGATTGAAAAATGGCAATTCATCCCCATTGTATAGCACTGCATAGTTCATTGTAGTTCCGCATTCCATCACTCTGTTTATCCATCTTTCACTAAAGCCATGACGCGATAGAACAATCTCTAGGAACTGCCAGGCTACCCTGTCGTAAGCCTTTTCCATATCGAGTTTCAAACCCATTAAGCTTTTATTTCCCTTCTTTCTATTCTTCAAACCATAGAAGGCTTCATATGTGATGATGATGTTTCCCTGAATACTCCTATAAGGCACAAATGTTGTCTGGTTTGAAGATATCAACATGGGCAAAAAGCTCTTTAATCTATTTGTTATTGTCTTGGATATCACTTTGAACAAGAAATTCCAACAGCTAATGGGACGAAATTCAATTAATTTTTTTGGGTTTTTCACCTTTGGGACTAGGGCGATATGAGTCTTGTTCAGCTCATTACTCATGACACCCCTATCAAAAAAATGCTACACCATAGAGATGACATCATCCTTCACAACCTCTCACTGTATTTGATAAAACGCCCCTAAGTAACCATCTGGTCCAGGCACCTTGAATTTTTCCATTTGGAATAATGCGTTCTTCACCTCTTGTTCATTCACCGACCCTATTAAATCAAAGTTCATGCTGGCAGTAACTAGTTTGGGAATGCTGTTTAAAACTTCCAAGTCCACATGGTTCGGCTCCCAACTATAAAGACGATGAAAGAAATTTTGGATTTCATATTTGACCATTTATCACTAGCTATCCATCCACCATCCTCTATTTTCAATCTGAATAACCCGTTCCGTGTTCTTCTTTGTAAGGTAGACATATGGAAGAAGCGAGAATTCTTGTCTCCCTCCCTAAGCCATAAAATTCTTGACCATTGCAGCCAATGTAGTTCCTCTATCTACCATAGCTCATTCAATTGCTTTTTAAGACTTCATTCCTCTTCTTTTCCAGTATCATCAATGTCATACTCGTACCCTTACTTTAAGTATAATTGCATTCATTATGCATTTCATTTACATAAAATATATTAATTTAATTTAAGTATAAGTTAGTGTATATATATATATATATATAGATATAGTTTTAGAGGAAATGACTTAAATGGAGTAAATGATTGTCCTTAATTGAACAATTGAAAGCTTGAGGATTTATAAGTAACTTAAGTATTTCATTAAGGACCAAAAGGAGTATTTTACATATTATTTAAATATTTTTTTAGATGTTTCTTCCTACATTGTGGCTTTATAGCCATAGAAAAAAAGAAAGAAAGAAAGAAAGAAAGAAAGAAAGAAAGAAGACTTAAGAAAAGAAAAGAGAGTTTACAGAGTTTCTTGATTTCATCAAGTTGAGCTGAACTATACAAAAGGGATTTGAAGATCTAAATCAATTTTAATACTGTAATCGGTATCCCTAAAGCTTTAGTGCTTGATTTGGTAAGTATTTTAAGTATTTTTGTTGATTTAATTTAGAGTTCTTAAGTTGCAGATTTCGGGTTCATAAATTCTAGTTTATCAATCTCTATAATTCGATCATATCTTGAGCTAGAGAGATCCAAATTAAGTTTTATTTGATTATATGGAAAATTTAAAGAGTTATATAAAATTTTTATTCTTTGAACTCGATCTGATTCAGTTTCTATGTTATGTTAATAAGAGAAAATATTTTATTGCTCAGTCTATCAGTTTCTTTGAATTAGTTAAAATTCGTTATTTATAATTATTTTTGTGGTTATCAAATTGATGTGAAATTTTTACAGAATATTATAGAAATATATATATAAGATTTATTTAAATTTCAGCTCCAAATTCCTTTTCTATAAGTTCCAGAAATTTTTCAAAGTTAGCTTGTAAACCAGGTTTACAGAGTTCATAAGTTAAGAACTAGTCTCGGTATTTTTGGTATATCTTGAACTAGGAAACTCCAAATTAAATTTTGTTTGATTTTACGAAAACTTAAAAGATTTATCTAAAACTTTTTAGTTTTTAATTGGAGCTGATTTCATCAGTAACATTAACAATAGAGGTCATACTTTTAGTTGCTCTGTCTGCCAGGATTATTGAAGCTAATTATGTTGAGCTATCTTTAAGCCCTTTGATAGTTGAGTAATTGAAGTAAAATTTTTGTTTAGGATACTAGACATATATATCTGAGTCTGGTTAAAATTTGAGGTTAAAATTCCTTTTATACAGGTCAGAGTGATTTTTCTAAGTTAGGTATGAAAACAGCTATTTTAGAGTTAATGAAGCTAATTTGTAGAATTAAGCTTAATTGCATTTTATGCATATCATTTGGGGGCTGCATGGTTAGATTGGTATGTGAGATTATTATATTAATGATTTATAAATGAAATTGTATATTTTAGGTGCTGGAAAAGGCAAG